>JAPTYR010000001.1:21091207-21101497 GCA_029814505.1 Siphamia roseigaster | reverse complement strand
GTGAGCAATACTACTAATAGATTTATGTGTAAACTAAAACGTATTTGTATATGTTACTGTTTCTTAAAGTATGTTCTTTTGGACTACTTAAACAAAAAAAGGCAAACACTGAGAGTATACCCACTTCTCCTGGGACCACTACATCAATGTTTTGGCTCAGAGACAAATGGTGCATTCTGTCATTCATTGATATATGTTATTTTGACCAAATACTCTATCTTCAAAACTTTTGCCAAATACTACGTTTGATATTTGGTGAAATTACACTACTTTTAATCTGAATGCATTTTACTTGTAAACCAAACTAACAAAATACTTAACTTTGCTAAACTCATAAAGACCCAAACAGTCACCAGCAACCAGAAGCATCTATGTTTTAACTTCTGACTTAATAATCCTATTAATGTATGTAAATAACTGGGGTAAAATGGAGTTATTCATCTTTTCATGGTGATCAGATATGACCCATTTTGATGTTCAGAGGCTCTGTAGTGAATGTGGAAACACTATCATCTTCTAGAACATTGATTCATCAGTAAAACGCATGGAGTTGGTTCAATGACAGTGGATGGAGACACTGGGTTTATGTTCAGTTGATGAGAGATTTTACTGGAAAAATCACGTTTCCTTGGGTTTTCTGTTTTTGGTATGATACATTTCAAATATAATCTCAGTATAATGATTAAAGTACATGATCACAAAAGTAAACAAATATAGAAAAATAGGATATTGATGTTGGATTTTGTTGAAAAAGTCACTTTTTCTGCAGTTTTCTCTGTTTTGATGTAGCAAGTAGTGCCAGGCTCAAACCCTGCCCCTCACAAACATTTTATCTTATTTTCCTTATCTCTTATCACTGCAGAAACAAATTTTTGTGACTTTGAGCTTGACCTTTGACCTTCACCAAAATGTATTGGGGGCTACTCTGGACTACCTCACACCTTCCCTGAAAATTTCCAGAAATCCAGATATTTTTTGCAAAAAGTTGCAGACAAACAGACAGACAAAACAAGCAAAACAAAACAAAAACAATACCCTCACCTCCCCTTTGATGCGTTTAAGAACATCCCCAAAATCAGAGAAATAACAATTGGAAATGCATGATGTTATAATAAATGGTGATCACTTAAGAAAGTTAAAAATCATTTGGGAACTGCCACCAAAGTAGTCCTGGGTATTTCTGGATTGAAAAGTGAGAAAATCTCAATGCCATTCCTAAAACTAATGTTTGATTCTTCAGCTTGTCAAACATTCACTATCAACATATTTGAAGAAGTATAGTTTTTCACTAAACAAGACGGCTATGAAAAACTATCATCTCAACCTTTCCAACTAAAGCTGAGGGCATGTGTGGTGGAGCAAAAACTGTGTTTATCTACGACATGACACTGAATAGCCTACACTCGTATAAAACTGTTTGACAGACTAAATATGTCATTTCATATCCCATTACATCTTGCACAATTATGCATATGATCTCTGAGCTATTCATTATTATTGTAATCTATATTTCTGTTAAACTACTTTCCTCCTACAATGCACTGTTCTCCCTGCCAACAGTATTTTACATGTGCTGCCTGTGAAAACAAACATGTTTCTTTCTACCCTTGTTAAATGGAAACAGCTCTGGTCCAAGCCCTGGAGCATCAGCTGCAGTAGCCCATCACAGCCCCAACAGTCCATGTTTCCCTTTTACTCCACTGCTGTTTAGCTGCAGATCTGCTATGACCTGACTAATTTTCGTGCATTCTATCAGAGTGTTTACCCTTGTAGAGATGTATTCAATTATTTACATGTCAGACCTATGTCACCAACTTAAAGGACGGGGGCTAAAGGGCAGAGAACACTCCAAACAGGGCCAGATGTGTAACAGGTGGTGGACCTGGGGCACAGTGTTCCTCCAGTCATACTTGGTACAGATGAATGGAATGATAAACAGTCAGATAAAAAGAGAGAAAACACCCACTCCCTTCACACCACAGCAGCACCCTGTCAATAACCCCCGTTGCATTTGCAGTTGGCCCTGAGCTGACCTTGTGTTCCTGAAGAGAAGAATGGGAAACCCCTCCTAAAGTGTACTGCCTATTCACTGCAGCTACAAACACATGCATGACCACACAATGCACATTGTATTTTTGCTAAGTGCCCCGTAAGTCTGTCGGCTGGAGTCATTCTTTGGAGTCATTACACACTTATACATGTCTATATAGAGTGTATTATACCTATGAGGGTCTTTATATTTCTCACCCCAACATGAAGTAGGTTTTTCCTGAAAGTAAATCCTTTGCAGCACAGGAAGTGATACATTTATATCTCCTACAGCAGCCACAACAACTCATTAGGAAACAAGGGGGAAACAAATAGCCAGCGAAAACTTCATAGTTCAGAAGCATGGTTCTTATGACGGACGCCTCTAAGTGATCTTAGAGGCAGTGTTGAGAGTAACACATTACAAAACTAATGCATTACAGTATGATATATATATATATTTTTTTTTTGCTGTAATGCAGTAGTATAAGGAATTACTAATCAATGTTCAGTAGTTAATTCAGTTGTTAATCAATTTTCAGTACGAAATCAGTAGATTTTACAAATATTTCTCACCTGACCCTCTCAGATTTTTCTTTCTTTCTTTCTTTTACATACTTGTAGAACATTAGATATGATGTAAAAATCCAAAAATTCAAGGCTTAATTGTAAATAATTCCACAGTTATAACCATTTCAAGTTGGTAGAGGGTACCCTAAAATTGTGACCAAAATAAAGACTTTACATTTTTGGTTATTTTCAGGCTTTTGTAACTTCTGAACAACAAAAGCTAGAGGTCTGAAATTTTCAGAATCATTTCACAGGAATGTATAGTCCTAAGACATGCGAAAACATTTACTTAAATTTTACAAATGCAAGTTACATAGAATGACAAAGCTCTGTAGCCAGTTAGGGGACATTGAGGGGGAAAAAAGTGTAAAAATGGTCAAGGTCAAGGGTTACCTTTTGTGAGATCTCATTATTCTGTCTACACTAGTGTTTGTCAAATAGTTGTACAGATAGTTAACAGTTCTTCATTAAACACCCAGGAAGTCTTTCACTGTTTTAGATATTTACTGGATGACTATAAAACTGTACAAAAACAAAATGTATATGTTGCAATCATGTATAATTTCATTATGAGCAAAGAAGTGTGTAGAACATGAAAACACAATATATCATGGCTTTGTTCTATGTAAACTATACGGACATGACATTCACTTATACTGAGCTACCATTCCAAAAATAAAAGAAAAAATGTCAGAGCGATTAGCGTGATGCTAAAATACATGGAAAATCCCATATTTATGCTAACGGCATTAGCTTCTTCCTTTAATACACAAAAATAAAGATATTAAGCAACACAAGGCACCTCAACTGACAATGAATAGTGCTTTAACATCTTAATATGTAACATTACTTATAGACAGATATTTTGTAGGGTCAAAAAGCATGTAACTGATCCTTAATTGTAGTTAAAGTGAGAACTTGACAACGACTGTAACTCTGAACCGTAACGGGCAAAGCGCACAGTGTTGCAAAAAAAAAAAAAAAATCACAAGAAGTTGCTATTGGTTCTCTGAAAAGTTTCCAGAAGTCTCTCAATTGCGTCGTGATGTCATACATGACATAACCACACCCATATAGCATGTGACATAATCACATGGTCGTAATTGTTGTTGTTTTTTAAGTGCTTCATCACATTTCACCACTTTTCAGTTGGTCTGGTTTGATCTGACAACACCATCAATTGCATTTTAATTTGTGCGGCATTCCTTTTTTGTACACACGGCCACTGTTTCAATGATAAGCCACCTTGACTATACCACTGCCCATTTATTTCTTCAAAACATCAACAAATCTTTATCTGAATAAATGACAATCTTCACAGGCATGGGCCTATGGAGAGGTGTTAAAATACGGTTTGAAATACTGTTTCTTTATATTTCTCTGTTTTATTGCATGCTAAAATACTGTTTTGATCTGAAGATAAGCATGCAGATGTTCACCGAAGGAGATGCAATTTATGGGCAACATTATTTGCTTGTCAAACATTATTATTAAACATAAGGTGATGACATGGAGAAAAGTCAGCAAGTCAGGTCATAGCAAGAAATAATTTCCATAGGGGGATCGTATTCCAAGTTGATGGCATCTGTTGTCAAGGTCAGATTCAGACATGGTAGACCTATTTACCCTTTCAAAAAAGTGAGCCTCAGGGATATGTTTACTAAATGTGCACAAAATAAAGTTACCTACCTAAACTATCTAATCCCCCCAACAATCTGTGTCTGCCTCCGAACCTTGATTCTTCTGTATGTTTTTCCAACCCAGAATCCCCCCGAAAAGTCCATCATGTTTCCATGTGTACTGTGTTTACATTATGCTCTCTAAATATGTTTTATTGTACGTGCTTGCATTCTGTTCTGTATTCCTGGAATCTTGTTTTTGGCACCTGTCGGAGGCAGCCTGTTACTGCAGCTCTTCTGCTGTAGTAGCCAAGAATTTACTGCAAAGGATCAACAAAGTTTATTTAATCTAATCTAATCTAATCTAATATTTACAATTTATAGCCTGTATAAATGTGAAGGGTAGTTTAATCTGATTCCCATGACATTTTGTTGTGTAAATGAAATCGGTCACTCCGGTTAAATTCAGCTAATAAAACAGGAGATTCATCCACTCTAACAGGAAACAGGCGGGAGGGACCATTTTAAAATTTAAAAATTTTAAATTGCGTTGCGTCATGTCGTCACGGCGTCACGCATGACACACTGATCTCCAGAAAACCTGTCTGAATTGAATTGGGGATTACTGAAGCGAATGCTGAAGCGTACTGTGTACAGATCAGAGCTCATATGCAGCGCTACTCGCTCCAGCGAAAACGGCATATACAGTATGGTGCCGCCGGGCAATGAATTTGTTTAATTTGTTTAATTGTGGCCAGATTCAGCCTAAAAGTCACTAAGTCGCGAGATGATTTTTTTTTAGTCACCAGAGATGGCCAAATATCGCTAAATCTAGTGACAAAGTCATTAAATTGGCAACATAAGAGAGTCTCCACAAGAGAGCAGCACACTAACAATTTATATTCATTTATTTTAAAAGTAGTTTTTTTGCCAAGAAGAATGGGCAGTTTTACCATCTAAGAAAATAAATTGTCTGATCCCCAACTACCACAAAAGAATTCCATCTGTTAGTGATGTTAAAGGGACCAGTACAGAGCATAGTTATAGAACACGAGATGTCGTGTCAAACGCTGCCGTCTATCAGGACAATACGTCAACAGAGCCGCCATCTTTTTACAGGGGACGTATGAATGAACGTCAATCGGGGACAAGGCATAACCAGAGATTTTTTTTAGGAGTATTCAGACTTACGTTGTATAGGCTATTTATACATAATTAAAATGCCCTAAATAGGTGAATTCTCAAAACCTTTTGTCTTGGAGCGCTTCCTGGACTCAGAAATAGTTTGTTTGAGGTGCTCTTTGGATGGGAAACATCAGATGCAAAAACAGGATAGATTCCAAGGCACTCTCATAGGTTAAAAAGCCTTTATTTTAGTGGCTTGGTTACATATAACCTTTTAAAAAACCCCGATGCATTTCGGCAAACATGCCTTCATCAGGGAGTCAAACATGACTCTCAACTCACCATGTTTTTTAGTAGTAAGTTTTATTTTTTATTTTTTAATCAATTACTAGAAATTTCAGGCGACCCCACGTGGGGTCTGGACCCCAAGGTTGAAAAACACAAGTAACACATAACACAGGTGATTCCAGAGGTGTAGCCATCAGTTTATATCACTTACCACAAACGTAATGAACAAAAATGAGAAAAAAGACAAAATAGACAGAGAACTAATCTTTTAACTTCTGTGGCTGACACTGAAAACTCATTTTTACAATAAAGCTGTGGTGCTTCTTAGTTTGTTTGGTTTTTTTGCATCATTGGGATAAAATTGTATCATTCCCTTTCAATATATTGTCATTTATGAAGTCTGAAAGGACATGAGACTTCTGCATCCACTCCTTGCCTTTGTTTTCAGGTCATCAATATCCACCCAGATTTTGTCTTTTGTGTCAGATTTTTATCAGAAAGAAAAGCATGAGATGATGGTATGTTCATTCATATTTATAAAGCCACTTAAGAGAGGAGAAAACTGTGGAAGTAAAGTCTGTATTTTACAATTCCAGTGTTTTTTTCCCCCTTGATTTAAGCTCTTGCAGCTTTAATGTTCATTATAGGTGCACAGTTTTGAACAGAAACAATCAAAGCCAACAGAAATGCCCCATAATGACCTACATTTTACTTGTAGCCTGTACTTATTCACTTTTCTATGTACGTCTGCTTGAGTGAAGGATGTGATTTCTTTTAACCACCTCTGATGTACACACGTCCTCACCTGGATGCTCATGTCGGAGCTGCTGATCTCTGATTGGGTGGTAGAGCTTCTCGATGACTGGGATGCTGAGCTCCCATTAGCCCGGGATTTCGGGGACATGTTTGGGATCGAGGAATCTGTCAGGGCAACATTTATGATAGGTGGAGCTGTTGTAGTGACTTCAATGGTCGGAGATGGTGTGGGTGGGATGCTTTCTGTGGTTACGTCATCCACGTAGACTTCTGTTAAGGAGAGAAAAGCATGAAACTTTTAACACAGGGTGCAAAGAGGGAGTTGTATGTGTGCATGTGTGGTAACTGACCTTTAACATGATGAATTGTGGGTGTGATTCCGAGTCCATGGAAGAGCTCGTCGGTCTCCTGATCCACCACTAGGAGGTGCACTTCATCCCCCCCGGCTCGAATAAAAGCCACCACCTCAGAGTGCTTCAGTCCTTCTATATTCAACCCATTCACCTGAAAAAAAAAATGCAGAAAGAGTTCATTATCCTAAAAAGAAAGAAAGAAAAATGCAGCACAGGGAGGGAAAAGCAGGACAATCTAAATCTAATGGATAGGAGACAGGGTGCAATCTGTGCTGCCTCACATACTAAAAACAGATAGAATCTATGATTTGGGTAAACATTTATTGATTTGCATGAATTCCCTTCCTGTCGCCACAGTTTTCCTCCAAATAACATTAACTGTACCTTATACAGATGGAGTTGGAAACAGACAATGCAAGTACAGACATCTGCAAAGCCTGCAATGAATATGTGAGCACATATACAGTACATATTGTTTACAGACATGCAGAACATTTCACTTAGAAATAACTCAATAATATAAGTTATAGTTTTATATCAAATTTTGTTTAGTGATGTATGAAACTGCCGTAAAAAGCAGCAAATGTTAGTAATAGTGTTATTATAAGAGACATGAGACAACTGACAGGCAAACAAATGAAATGCATCTGGGTTTGAAGTCATTTTCAGATGATTTAATGAAGAAATTCAACATACTCTGAGGGTAGGAACTGGAATTTACTGTATGATACTACATCACATCTCAACACGTTAATGAACTCCATTAAACAAAGATTTGTGGAACATATGTTGTGTGTTGTGCTTAAACCCCAACCACTATTGTGGATTAAAATGTTGTATCAATTTTACTTCTTTCAGCTTTTCATCTCCAGTGCAACAGAATAAACACTGTATAAGGATGTATCACTTTACTTAAATATTACAGTATTTTACCTTAAATGTTAAGTATATATTTATTTTCTGAAATCTAGTGGTAAAGTTGTAGGTTGCAACAACTCTCTCCCCTGAAGTAACCATGTGAGACATGAAAAACGTGATAATTCTTATTTTTAGGTCACTCTACTCTAATTTCATTTAGATACCTGACCTTTTGTTTGACTCATTGTAATACTGCATATCACAATATATTGAAACTCTGCGTCACCAAAATGACAAAGACCTTGGTCCCTCCTCTATACCTTTATTCAAGAGAATACATTTTGTCTTCAGCCTCTCATTTCCTACTGTAAAACTGTATCAACTGCACTGTAAAAAATGTTTGTAGAATTCACAGCATAAAGTTGTAAAATTGTAACATAAAAAACTGTAAGTGAAAATCCAATGCAAAGTAATTTATTTGAGAAGATTTTTGTGTTAATGATTAAATCAAATGTAGCTGTAGTTTTTACAGAAAAAGTATGTTAAGAAAACCAGATTTGTATGTAGAAATTATGTATTTGAAAACAACGTGGTTCCATTTAAATTGCAAGAACACAATGTTGAAATAAAAGCTTATTTGCTTTTTTGGGGGAAAAAAGGAATAAAGAAATAAATATTTAACAATTGAAGATTTTAAACAAGCAAAATCACAGGTAGCTGTGGTTCAGTTGGTTGAGCTGATCAAAAGGTTGGCAGTTTGAATCCTAGCTCTGACTGTTGACATGTCCGAGTGTCCTTGTGAAACTCTGAAGACACTGAACCTAAATTGCCTCCTGGTGGATTTACAAAACACTGTGGGCACCTGCAGGTCTGTGTAAAGGGCAGTTCATTTACTGTTTACATTAAATGTACATGTTCAAACTGTTAAATATACATGTCCAAACTCTTAAATCTACTAGTCTGTAAATATGTTTACAGCTTGATATGTTTTTTACAAGATTATTCTGGCAACCACATCTTCCAGGTTTTGTTTTGGGGTTTTTTTCCCCATGAAAACAACAGGATTTTTTACAGTGTGGATCTGCTTCCATCCAATTACTTTGCAAATCACTGAGTAGGACGTTAATGTGGGGGCAGTGACATTGCTTTTCCCATTAATTTCCTAAAATATTACACCTGGGCAAATTAAAGAGTTTATTTTAACACTGAAATCCCAGTTTATTTAATGAGTGTGTACTTTGTGTACCTCCACGAGTCTGTCTCCGGGCCTGATGTCTGCACCCTCAGCAGGAGACCCCGGGTCCACAGAACGGACAAACTGCCCACTCTTCTTCTTATTGCTGTGCAGGTTGAAACCATAGCCATTCTCCCCCTTCACCAGGTGACACAGACGTGGAAGGCACTCACTGGTTGGCTCAGGTGAAGGCCCCACCTGAAGCTATAACAGCAAAAAGGAGAAGAGCTAAATCTAGGATGAACCACTATTATCATTTCTGCTGGAGACAAAACGACTTTTACCACTTTAGTAGATGTGACAAGTTTAAGTAAGATTTAACTAAGATTTACACTTATTATTGTAATGATAAATATTTTTGTGCATCAAAGTGGTTTCTCACAGATTCTCCAAGAAAATGAGCCAGAATGCTGCAACATAAAACGATCCAGTCCACCAGTGTTGTTTTAAAGAATGTGTATAGTTGGTGGATGGAGGTAAAGGTGACATTTGGGTTCAGCACTCATGAAGAGACAGTCAAAAAAATGCTGAATGGAATTCCCATTCACACATTGCACTTTGTGACTAAATTCCTGAAAAGTCCCAAGTGATATTTTGGTTTCTTATGTAAATAAGCGGACTGTGATGGAGTCATCTTTGAACATTTTCACTGTGAGGAAAGTGATGTAGGTGCGTGCGTACACAAGAAAGGATGAACGGATTAGTGATAATTAGGATATCACTCTGGGTATACAAAGTTGGAAAAAAATAAGAAAAAACTATGATGAAAGTCATATGCTATTTTAACTGCAGATTTATTGGAATCATTATCCATTACTACATAGACATGTCAAACCTTTATATAGAGCTGATGTTTGGTATGGTTTATCTGAACAATATGGAGGCGATGGGATTATTACAAGTTGTTTATTCAGAACACACTGTCAAAGCACATTGTAAAATGCACATAAACTGTTTCTATGCTACGTCACATTTCCCATGGACATGTTTTTAAAACAGGTGAATTAGGCGTGACCGTACAATGAACTAAGTAGGAGAAAGTGAGCTGGATGAGCTGGTGGTCTCAGCACTAAGCAGAGTGGGCTAAGTGGCTTTAGCTGAGACACATTAAGACCGATCCTGAGTTTAATGACCAACGACATGACTGAAGCTTCTTGTGTGACTGGAATGACAATCACACTGACTTTGTGTGTGTTCTGAGCCAAGTATTAGTTAATATCCAAACAGTAGCTAAGGATAGTAACTGTCTAATGACCTGAGCAGAGGGCTTTCCAACAGATCTCACTGTCCTTTCTACACCAGCAGTAAAGACTCAAAGTGCACAAACACTAAAAACGCACAAGGCAGGGTTATTGTAGTGAATAAAGATAGTGTCAATGACACTGCGCTCATCCGGAACATGTCTTAATTGGCAACCTAATTATGCGCAATTTCACAAAACAAATGAATAAGTTTTGTG
>JAPTYR010000001.1:20826831-20838685 GCA_029814505.1 Siphamia roseigaster | reverse complement strand
ATAGCTCTTTTCAAGTCACCCAATGCACTTTACATTATTGATCCATTCTCACTCTGGTGGTGGTAAAATATATTTTGTATCCACAGCTGCCCTGGGGCAGAATGACAGCCCCTCCAACCACCACTAAACATTCATACACCAATAATAACAGTAGGGTGGAAAAAAAAAAACTGAAACTGGCCCTCTGCAATTAACCCACCAGTAGAACATGCAGGAACACACCACACACTGCAGACTATGATAATCTAGCAGGACACTGCCATGCAGGTACCTGGGGAGAACATACATTTATGTTCTCATCAGATTTCTGCTCTCCAGAGTAAAACCGACATGAGTTATTTAAGGGGGTGGGAAATCACAATATGTTATTAGCAGCACTATTTTGTAAGAACATGAGCCCTTATTAATGTTAATGTTCAGAGAATTAGTCATAATGTCCAAGTTCTTCTTAATAACAGTTTGTTCAAAACCCTGTGATTCCAGTGAAACACAAAATTAGGACAAGAAAAAAAGCACTTGCAGAGTGCAGACCTCTGCCAAGCAGCTCAGTTCCCTCCATATTGGGATTTACACCTAAAATGTCAGTCCTACAATTATTTTTTCTCCATCTTTAGATTCCTTGACCATGCAAATGTACCTCTAGCAAGTGGATTCATGTTGATATCATTATTTGTTCAGTAGTTGTTCACTAAATTGCCTTTTTCAATAATGGCGGTTTTCTGATCATCACCAAAATTTAATCACTTGTTCCTCAACATTCCCTGAAAATTCAAAATCATCAAAATCTCAAAATCCATTCATTAGTTTTTGAGTTGTTTTGAACACAAACAAACACACACACACAAACGCCGGCAAAAACATAACCTCCTTGAAGGAGGTAATAATGGGGAGAAGAAAATGGCAAAAGGGACGAGAAGGACTGAGTGACTTTACATGATATTACAGAGAAAAGTACTGACGTAGAATCACAGCATATGATGGATGTGAGTGTTGTGTCATGAACAGGAGGCGAACTGATTTTTATTCGATGCTAATGAGCTAGATGAAGTTATTACACTGTAAACAACCCACACCAAAATGTTGTAAAATTGCAACATAAAAAAAACTGTAAGTGAAAATACAATACTAAGTTGTTTATTTGAGAAGAATTTTGAGTTGAAGATTAAATCAAATGGAGCTGCAGTTTTTTTTTTTTTTTACATATTTGTATGAAGACATTTTTTTATTTCTATTGTTTTGATAAAAAATAAAACTGCAAATTGAAAAATAATGTAGTGGTGTTTAAATTAAAGACCACATTGGGGACCAAACCTGGCCCACCAAATGTTACAATCCAGCCCCCAGATGAATTTGTGAAATACTTAAATTTCATTGAAGATATTAACAGTCCAGTGTGTCAAAATAGTTTCCAATCTCAAGTGGATCAGATCAGTAAAATCCAATCATAATAATTTATAAATAATGACAACCCCAAAATTTTCTCTTGGTTTTAGAGTAAGAACATCCAACTACATAAAATGTTTATATTTGGGTGCTTCAGTGAAACTTGTCCTAAAGACAGGACACCAGGGCAAAAAAAAATGAAACCACATATAAACTAATGTTATGAAAGAAACTTGAAAGCTCTTTGGGTCTGTTTTAAAAATTAATATTTACTGAGTAAGTAAAACTATTTTTAGAGAGGACACATTTTTACATTATTTTATACACGAATCTGCATGTAACAGTCAAATTGTTACCGTGTATGTAATGTAAAGTCGTAAAGTATAATATCTTTTTATTCCAGAGGTACATTTTGGGAATCAAACTGATAATGCAAGGTGGAGTTTTTAACAAAAATGACTACAGTTGCAAAATCATTCACAATTTATATATGTTTAACCAATAGACCCAGGCACTGGTGACACAAACCATCTACTGATCTAAACTCATCTCATTATCTGAACCCGCTTAATCCTCACTAGAGTCACGGGGGTCGCACGGAGCCCATCCCAGCCACATAGAGCGAAGGCGGGGTACACCCTGGACAACTCGCCATTTCATCGCAGGGCTGAACATAAAAACAAACAACACTCTCACCTACGGGAAATTTAGATTAACCAATTAACCTATCAGAGCATGTGTTTGAATAACGGGAGGAAGCCGGAAAGCCCTGAGAGAACCCACGCAGACATGGGGAAACATGCAAACTCCACACAGAGAGGTGCGAGTTCAATTCCAACACCACTGACTGGTGCTGGAATCAAACCCAGGACCTTCTTGCTGTGAGGCACAGGTGCTAACCAGTGCACCACCATGTTGCCCCTGATTTAAATTGTTTAGTACTTTTTGGTCCATTAAGCCTATCAATACATGGAAATAATTGGTGTAAAATGCAGTTTGTCATCTTTCATTAGATAGATAGACATTAGAGAGATTTTGGTGTGTATGTGAGAGTGCTGTTTGTCTTTATGTCAGCCTTGCGATGAATTGGCGAGTTGTCCAGGGTGTACCCCACCTTCAAAATAAAATAGAATACTAACATAAGCTCCCTGGACCAATAACAGGAAAAAACACGTAAAACAAAAAGAGGCACTCCTCTCTCTCAAAGAACTAGTCTATTTCACCTCTATCAAAAACTATTACTATCTATTTTAACAAAAGTAATACTTATGAATATTTACAACCTAACAATATCTATTACTAAATTGAACAAATACATTATCTAAAACTGGGGCTCAAAAACACACAGCTACAAAGTTTGGAAGTTGGCAGTGCAGAGAGAGGACTTCTTAATTTATTGGCAGATTACATTTCATTGGTGCATCCCGCAACTTACTGTACAGGAGTATGTAAAGGGACGTGAGAGAGAGCGATAGATAGATAGATAGCCTTATTGTCTGTTCTACGTACAAAGGAACTTTCCTTTGTCACAGCTGGTGCAGAATTAACAAACACTAAAAACACAAATACAGGCATAAATAAATAAAATGAAATAAAATCACATAAAATAATTAAAAACCCTAAAAACACAGTGCAGATCATTTTGTGTTATTGAGAGCAGCTATTGCAGAGGGGATGAATGATTTCTAGTAGATGTTCTTCCTGACCAGGGGGTTTCTGTAGCATCTACCTGATGGCCGCAGCATGAAGGAGTGATGGAGGGGATGGGAGGGGTCCTCAGTTTTTCCAAGTATCTGTACTTTCCCTGAGTCTGTTCTTCTGTAAGAAGGGAACTGAAACTCAATGAACACACCATACTCTCAATGACATTAGTGTGGAATATTCCACAAATCTCACCATATCATTCAACAGTTGAAACTGAGTACCTTATGAAATAGGCTGTCACACATATTAAAGATAGAAGATGTGGAGGTGGATGAATGAGTAAGAAAGATACAGAAACAGATTCTGTCTGACTAAAACACCAGAGCTGGTGACACTCATCTGGAGAGACACTTTCAAGCACTGCTGCTGTGATGGCAAAATTAAAACAGTCCATGATGTTTGGAAGAGAAACAGTCGACCTGAAGCCTCTTAATAAAGCCTGTTTACATGTCTTTTTTATTTGGGTATGTGGCAGTTTGTGTTTATTTGGGCAGAAGGATGCTTGTTTGCTTAAAGCTGAAGGCACCCTGGGGGAATTGTGAGATTTTTGGGTCAGACAGCGAGGTCTGCCGGGAACAAAATGCAGTGAGGTGAAACGGTAAAGGCCACGCTGCTGGAGGTCTGTTTTTATCATCAAACAAGAGTTTTTCTCTCTCTGGACTTCTCTTAAAGCTCTTCTTTGTGGTTTCAAATCTCTTCAATATTCTTTTCAGCCGTCTCTCTGGTGAGTTCCTTTGAGGATTTGCTGTTGCTATCTGCTCTGTACAGTGATATCCGACTCTATTTGACACTTTCACTCTTTTTCTTGGGCATATGATACTGTAGAATACCAGGTCCTACTTAAAATTCTAAATAGAGGGGAACGTGTTAAGCTACTGTAAACCAAATACAAGCAAAGCCACTAAAGTAGGATTTAAAGCAACTCAAATCAGGGGAGGACAGGTTAAAATAGTATTTTTTGCATTCACATAAACCATAAATAATGTGCTCCCTTATAGGTAGCCTACCAGTGGCTTATAAGGTTCACTACAGCTACTAGGGTACCTATAGTAAATTTTCATTGCTACCTATTTTAGAAGATCACGTCTATCCAAAAAAGCCTTAGTATGTGGGATACTGTCTACGTCATGGTTTTGGGGGAGGGGGTTATACTTTATACTTTGTATGTAACCAAATCTTGTATCTTATAATGTGAATTTGTTCTTCCTTATATGTGTTGTACTTTTGGAGATGCAGAATGAAAATAAATAAAAGAAAATTGATTAAAAACCAAAACAAGAACAAGTGGTGCCAGGCACAACAAACCCCACCCCTCGCAAACGTTTGACCTGATTTGCCCTATGTTTTATAATTGAAAAAGCACATATTTGGTGACCTTGACCTTTGACCTACCTTCACCAAAATGTAATGGGATCTATTCTATACCGCCTTGTACCTTTCCTGAAAATTTTAGTGAAATTGTTCCAGTAGATTTTGCGTAAAGTTGCTAACAAACTGGCAAAAAAAGTGAACCGAAAACCATACCACGCTCTCCTTTTGGGGGGCAGGGTAAAAAGATCACAAATAAACCTCGTGGGTTTGTCTGGTAACGTATGTTACAGCCTGTTGTCAAGCATGCATGAGTACTAAGTCACTGCTCCATCAGTCAGACATGGTCAGTGATATGTTGCCTCGTGTTCATGTGCTGCTCTGGCACAGGGAGTGATGCAGACTCATTGTTTTGTCGTTACTTGGGCTACGATGGACTGGTCCCTGACTAGTGATGGCTGATTTGTAAATTAATTGTACAAAAGAATCGATTCATTTAAGTGAACAAGTTGACTCCATTTGCGAACACAACTGAACAATTCAGCAGCACTTTACAAATATTACAATGTGTTCATCACACAAAGTAATTGGAATTCCTCATTAAGTCGGAGGCAGAAGTGCTGAGATGCACTGTGCATCACTCATCGCCTCTATAGCAAGATCTCTGACTGTAAAACCCAAGCGTCAACCTCAGGCAGAAAAAAGTGAAGCCAGTCCAAAAGTGACAAAAATTGAAGTTCACTATCCTCCGCTAGGTGGCTGACTCCAAAACAGAATAAATCCCCAAAGACTCCCATGTTAAAAAGGCCAACTTCACAGCAGAAATAAACCTGTTTACAACCTGGTTAAAAAAACATAGCTCAGGTTTACCTTCATGACAACTCTGATGGGGGTGAATTTTTTTTAGAATTCATATGTTTAGATGTTATTTAATAGTAAAATTCTGCATAATTAGGGGCATGTCCTTTTGATTGACATGTGTCAGATGCGCTGCCAATGCTAGCACTGATGGCTAGCTCTTGGAAAGGCCTCAGTCTCAGTCTCACGTTAAACCTCTCCAGCCGTTTGGTGTCACTGAACTGGACCTGTTGGTTGCCTTTGTGGCGTTCATGCCAATTCGTGTTGGGATATTTTTACTGCACTTTTTGGACAAATATAACTTCCTCTGCTATTGACTGCACTAACAGACCATCCTCGAAGTATGTGCTTCAGTTTATTCAGTAAGTGAAATTATATTTACATGCATTAACCAGGCTCGGTCGGCTGAGAGCCGCGGTTGCTGTTCGCCTGCCACCCCCGGGTGTCGCCGTGGGACATTTTGGATTGGTGGAGGATGAAAAGTGCAGTAAGAATGAGCCGAGCCTTGCCTGGGTTGGACTCTGGCTCAGCGAGGTGCTCAGAGCTTCGGGCTTTGTCTCCAGGCTCACATTGTTTTTTGTCCCTAGTTGATTTGAGGTGTTTTGCACCAGCAGGAAAGTGGCAGCCGCAATTTTTAGCCTTAGCTTTAGCCTGTACACTGAGTTCCAAATTCATCTCATCTCATTATCTGAACCCACTTTATCCTCACTAGGGGGTATGGGGGTCACATGGAGCCTATCCCGGCCGCATAGGGTGAAGGCGGGGTACACCCTGGACCACTCGCCAATTCATTGCAGGGCTGAACATATAGGCATATGTTCTCGAATGCTCTCGCATTCACACCTATGGACAATTTAGATTAACCAATTAACCTATCAGTGCATGTCTTTGGAGTGTCCAGAGTACCCGGAGAGAACCCACGCAGATACAGGGAGAACATGTAAACTCCACACAGAAAGGTGTGAATTCAATTCCAACACCACTGACTGGTGCTGGAATCGAACCCACGACCTTGTTGCTGTTGAGCCATGAGTGCTAACCACTGCACCACCGTGCCGCCCGACGGTAATCATAATTTAAGTCAACCTTTAAAGTACAATTCAAATTTGAGTGACCTTCTAATGATAACAGTATTTTTTTTTCAAAAACAAAAACTTAAAATGCACTGTTCCAAATTATTATGCACAGAGTTTCAAACAATGTTAATGTTTTAAAGAACTTAAATTAGTCATTTGTGAAATTATAAGCATATTTATTGAAAATCAAGAGCTATTTTATCATGGCATCATAACATCTTAACAGGCCAAGTTACATTTGAACATAGACCCCTTATTTGATAGGAGCTTCACAATTCCAGCATCCATGGAACTTGTGAGTTTGTAGACAGTTTCGGCTTGAATGTCTTTGCAGGATGTCAGAATAGCCTCCCATAGCTGCTGTTTGGATGTGAACTGCCTCCCACCTTCATAGATATTTTGCTTGAGGATGCTCCAAAGGTTCCCAACATGGTTAAGGTCAGGGGAGGATGGGGGCCACACCATGAGCTTGTCTTCTTTTATGCCCATGGCAGCAGAGGCATTCTTTGCTGCATGAGATGGTGCATTATTGTACATGAAGATAATTTTGTTACAGAAAGCACAATTCTTCCTTTTGTACCATGGAAGAAAGTAGTCAGTCAGAAACTCCACATACATTACAGAAGTCATTTTTACACCTACAGAGACCCTAAAGGGGCCCACCAGCTCTCTCCCCATAATTCTGGCTCAAAACATGACTAACTCCTTGCTGACATCCCAGCCTTGTTGGGACACGGTGGCTGTCCACCACTCCATCCATCAGGACTACCCAGGGGTGCATGACACTCAGCGAAAATGACTGAAAATTATTCTTCATGTATTTTTGGGCTCATTGGAGGTGTTTCTGCTTGTGACCTTTCCTTAAGGGTGGCCGAATAGAGGGTTTGCGACTTTGTAATAGCATTTTAGTAGCTGTTCTCTTAATCCAATGCATTTGTCTGGCAGAAATCTTCCTCATTGTGCCCTTATTCTGCACAAAGACGTTTGTGCTCTGAATCAGCTACAAATCTCTTAATAGTACAATGCTCACGCTTCAGTTTTCGTGAAATATCTTAAGTTTTCATACCTTGTCCAAGGCATTCAACTATTTCATGCTTTTCGGCACTGGAGAGATCCTTTTTCTTTCCCATACTTGAAAATGGTGGCCTGCTTAATAATGTAGAACATCCTTATTAAGTAGTCTTTGCTTTAATTGACCTCACCTGGCAATCTCATTGGTGTCTGAGATTGATTTCACTGACCCAAAGAGTCCTGAGACACAATACCAACAATGAGTTTCACTGGGGGAAAAAAAATAAACAAAACTTTATGACAATCACATTTGCATAATAATTTGGAACACAGTCAATACCTCCATTAGCTCAGGTTAGCTCTTAGCTACAGGAACCGCGGCGTTTAATAGTTGTCAATCAATCTCCCCCACACTATCAGCTCCACCTCAGAATCCATTTTTGGAATTTCCAGGAGTGATGACACCACATGATGCTACAAAGATGGTGAACTACTTTGCTTCATTTTTGCTCTTCAGAAACCAATGGGTCACGTGAGCAAAAGCTTCATCCATATACAGTCTATGGTACCACCAGACTACTCACTGGGAACAGATGGACCAAGGGAGCCAAGGTAGTGAACCACTGAATGAAAGGGCACTTAAGTAGGACCGAGTATGGCTGCGTTCAATTGTTCACGAATTGATGACTCGCTCAATTGTTCATAAACTGCTGACGTCCTTGAACATTCATGAATCAATGACTCACAAAACTGTTTCATGAATCGCTGAGTCAATACAAGGCTTTTATTGAATTAGTTTTTATTATTTTCTATTTTTTGTTGTTTAATAACCTCAGTATAAAAGCAAAAAAAGAAAAAAATCCCTTGCCAAAATCATTAAGGTCAGTGGTAAAATCATAGGTGCCCAGCAAAGCAGCCTCACTGATCTGTATAGGAAAGCCACCCTGAGGAAGGCAGAGTCTATTTTAACAGTCATGGACCACCCTTTCCACCCTGAATTTCAGCTTCTTCCATCCGGTTCATGCTTCAGGTTCCCCTCTGTCAAAACCAACAGATTTAGACTCTCATTTGTTCCTAGTGCTATTTCCATTTTAAACTCAGCCTCTCACTGACCACTGTCCTGACTTGACCTCCAATGTTTTTATGGCACTTTATGTGTGATGATGTCTTTTAAATTGTTTATGATGTTTTATCAAATTTTTAATTCTATTTTTGGTCTTTTATTTTACATGATCACATTTCACTTCATGGTCTGTCCTGTGTTATTTGTTGTCTGTGTTTGTGTTGTGTGTGATCCTACTGCACTTTTAATTGCCCCTTTTGAGGACAATAAAGTTAAAAGTTGAAATTCACATTATAAATTAAGCATAAGAGTATTCATCCCCTTGAAGTCAGTATTTGGTAGATGCATGTTTTATTGCAATTATAGAGCAGAATCTTTGTATTTAGGTCTCAATCAGACCTTCATAAGTTCGGTTATAATATTAAACAATAATACAAACATCAAAATAACACAGTTGAAATTAATATTAAAATAAAGTTGCTAAAGAAAATTCAAGTGAAAATCTGAAAATGTGAAAGCAACGACAGAGACTGAAGTAGTAATTGAGTAGTTGCATATCTGTTGTTAAATAATTACAATAAAGACCATTTTTTATGTATGTAAACCCAGGTAAAGGGAGTTGAATATCTAAATGAAGTTCACTTGCTAAGAAGAAATGGAGGAAAATGAAAATATAGAGTTATCAGTTAACAAGGGATGGAACAGTAATGTTTTAATGAGGTAGAAATCGACTGGAACAGTGAATCAGAGAAATTATACATTTTCAGATTTTCTGAACCACAAATAAACTTGGTTATAATTTCGTACAAGTAAGGTTCTGAGTGAATGAAGCTGAAGCACATCCCTCCTAATGCTCAATGAAGGTGTGTGTACAAAATCAGCCCAACACTCTGCTTCACAGGGACGTCCATCTGCAAGAAACTGAGGAGGTTAAAATCATTTCTAATGGGTGTTACATGAAGATTGCTAGGGATTGTTATTGCATGAGTAAATAAAGGTTAAAGGTTAACGCTTTATTAGAAAATTCACTCTCTTAATGTCTTAATATTGTCTATATTAAAATAGATAAAATGCACCAATACTAGTACCAATTAGTTTTAGCGCATAGCATAGACATTAGGAGCAGTGAGTTGCTGTTGAAGGTGCTTCGGAATCTTCGGTATGTTTTTTGAGGGAGTCTTGCAGAGTATACCTGTAAATGCAATGTCGTAAGAAGCTCGCCACAGGCCTCGGTGCGACATGTGGAATGCGGGCCCCCTAGTGGCCATAGTGACACTTAAGGGAAGACTCAACAAAAGTCCCAGGATGCGCCGGCGCGTCCTGGTGACATGCGCACTTTAAGTTCCAATAGTAGCGAGAGGAGCCTCACTGAAGCTCAGTTTAAATGAATGGGAACAGTGCAGATGTCAAACTAATCCTGTGAAGTCAGTTGAAATGTAAAACCAACGTCATGAGACACAATAAAATTGGAATTTTTTGGTGATAGTGTCATTATGTTTGGTGTGTCTTCGGTGCATATAGAGATGGTAAAAATGGGCTTCTAGGGGAATATCTTTCAATCAGGAAGGAAACCATATCACCATTTTTCTATTGGTGAAAAGTGCATCACATGGACCAATCTCAGATGTCCATCCTGTACTGCAGTGGTTCTTAACCCTGGTCCTCCCCTGGTTTTAAATGTTTCCCTATTCCAGCACACCTGATAGTCATTATCAAGCTTCTGCAGAGCTGGATGATAGGCTGATCATTTGAGTCTACATCTAAAACATGCAGGATAGTGGGCCTTGAGGACCAGGGTTAAGAACCACTGCTGTACTGGACATAGTGGTAATGTGTACTCATGTAATTACAGATATGACGGAACAGAGACAGCAATAGCATTAACGAACGTCAGTTTAGATGTTTATGCATATTTACCAGTTTGTTTAGTGTGTGATTAGTGTGTAGTACAGTGTGAGTCTGTAGTCCAGTTGGATTCTGTTTGTGCGTCTGAAAAAACCCTGCGCTATTTGAGTGTGAGCACGCATCGGAGCGCAAAGACACGGAACCCCAGTTGGGAGAAGAGAGTGAGTGATTGAAAAAATGAAATGTAGTTTTAGAAGAGGATCCGCACTCACTGGTGTTCACTGGTACTAGACAGTGGCTCGTGTTTTTGAACAGTATCATCATAAAATCCGTCATCATCAGTGTCTGATGAGCAGAAGCAGGAACAGATGACACACAGACTATGCTGGTTCTGGTTCTGCTGGTTCTTCTCTGTGCTGTGAATTAGGCAGGTGTCCCTCAGACAGGAGCAGGAGAACACATCCTGTTCCTCTGTCCAGTTGCGAAACGGGCCCCGGTGCAATGGCACCGGCTGAACCAGCCATAGTTACGGGGGTGATTCTACCGTTTCTCAAGTTTCCATGCAGTTAAGTTCCTCCACAAGAAAATGGCGGTCAACTTGCAGGAGAAACATGTGGTGAATGTTAAGACGCTCTACGTGGAAACGTTGGCCGTGGTGACGTCATTTGCGCTGATGTCTGACACAAATGGGTGCAAAACTTAATTTGCTTACTTTCACTGAAAGTAAAGTTTTGGGCTAACAGAACAAATAATAGTAATAATAATAATAAATGTAATAGTGCTTAATAATATTTATAATTGCAATAGTACTACTACATTGTCATGAATAAAACAGAAAGGTGATTGAATGTAACTCAAACCTTTACATCAACTACACTCAAAGCTTTTTTGAGTGTTAACATGAAAGAAAAAATAATACGTTTTCCAAATTTTAGTATTTGACCGCAACTAGTAGATAATGCAGTAATTGAATTATGCACAATAAAATGAAGATAGTAATTAAACAAATGTTTCAATAACCTATGTTATGTATGTATGTCAATACGACAATACTCAAAAACAAACAGCCCGCATTTTCATTATTAAATACCATACCTCACGAGAATCAATTCTTTATACATTTTTAAAAACTAAATTATTTTTGATATCTGTTTTATCTCCATGTTCAGTTTGTTCCACAGTTTGACTCCACAGATGGTCAGACACAAACTTCTTAATGTAGTGCATACTTTATCAACCTTTAGCACATTAGCAGTGCATTGACATTTGAGACTTAATCTTGTTAAGATTAAGTCTCTTGACTTGTTCCAAGAATTTTCATCTGGAGCTACCCCACTGAAATATTACATGTCATTTTAACCCCGTAACACCTGAATTTAAATATAAGTATATAAAAAAGTAAATGCCAAATTAAGTGGAGATAATTCATTTGACTATAGCATGTACAGTTGAAAGGGTTTTGAGTATGTTGCATATTTGTGACAGTAGGCGTTAAGGGGTTAAGCAAACTTTTTAACAAAACCCGTTCCATAGTTAAAGGATGAGTATGACAGACATGGTAACTGTTTACGCTTGATAATTGTTTACTAGTTTTATGCAGTTTTTT
>JAPTYR010000001.1:20707771-20719015 GCA_029814505.1 Siphamia roseigaster | reverse complement strand
CGGGTTCAAATCCCAGCAGTACCTTCAAGAAAACCCTGCGAACAGTTGGTGGAGGTCTGCGCTCTCCGAGTGCTTTTTTTCTAGTTTATTTACTAAACTGCTTGATGAGGAAATGAATGCCTAATAATATGGAACCTCTTAAATTTCCAACAAAACATTGCTACCACTAGTTAAACTCACCTGCTTTTTTGGCCTCATCGACAAAAGTCCCATCTCCATTGTTCTTGAACAAAAAGTTGGGTCCATTCTCATTATCACAGAAGATGTCAGACCTGGACTGGCTGAAGATCGGTCCAACCACCACACCGCGACCACCTGCACAGCAACCAAACTGAGAGTGTGGCATCTGGATCTGCGAACTTTAGGAGATACCTAATGCATCACTGACTCCTCACCTGTGAACTTGTTGACTCCGGCCACAGCAGCTACATCAGACAGAGCGATGATACCTTTGGTCAGATCACTCGCAGCCTCATCCATCTCTAATAGAGCGTGTGGGCCAACGTTACCACTAGCATAGTTGGCCACATAAACTGAATAACGGCCAGTTCCCTGACAAGAAAAAGCAGAGTTTTTGGAGGGAAAGCATGAAATAGTAAAGGTGTGAAAGTGTGGGAGGGGAGAGTTGTGAAGACTGTGTGGGTGGATAAAGTGGGTTACTGACCTTCCTGTCAACACATGCAACTGAACGTCCTGCCATGTGATTAGCCACACCACGACGCACATTGAGCTCATCACTGAGCAAATCCTCAAAGCGGCCGTTACGAAACTTGAATAACTTGTCTGAATAAGTTGCCCGTCCTGCAATGATAAAAAAAAATGTATATTATAAGAGAGAAACATTTAACATATATTTAAGGGAAATCATCAAAAGAGAATGCACTGCCCTGGCCATTTATACGGGATATACGGGACTGTTTTTAATTTCCATGTACTGTCCTAGTTTAGCATGCAACACTTCAATAGGCAACAAATTACAGAGTATTTTATGATTTGGTGCAAAAAAAGAAAAATAAGATTTTTATTTTTATTTTTTAAACAAAGATGCTGTTTATTTTGAAGTTTTTATTACATTGTACTTTGCATAATCAAGATTTGCTTTTAGTTGAGCCGCGACGTGGAATCAACTATTGGAATGAGTATGTATCTTTGTGTGTGTGTCTGTGTGTGCGCAGCCCGGCGCAGCCCAAGTTTTTGGGGCGGAGTAATGCACACGGCGGCTCAACTTGAGCATCCTACCGGTTGCTCTTGTTTACATTCTGCAACTGGTTCATGCATACTGAATCTGTTTTATCAATCTTTGTGGCCAAGTGAACAAAATATTAATCAAAACCTTAATATTATATAATCTGTTTTAAATTGTCTTTATTTTGTATGTGACTACTACAGTACAAAATCCTAATTTAACAGTCCTATCATCTGGGAAAATAACACCCCCCAGATTCTTAAAAAATACAATGATGTTACCCAGCTATTTACAGTATTTACCAGAGTAAGCATTGTTTGTATTGAGAAAGTAGATTTCTTCACGTCCATCTCCATCTACATCACATGCAGTAACTCCAATGGCGTTCCCTGCTGGGTCTCTCAGGGCATAGTATGGAGAGTTACTGTCATCAACAGCAATGTTTAGCAGCTGTTTTTGAATGGGATCATACTTCAGCACTAGGTTGGGCCCATTGTACCTGAAACAGGATAGCACAGCACAATATTGAAATATCTGTCACAAGGTAGACTGTCAGAAGTTTAATCTTTTGTCCACACCTACCCAGCCACCACCACCTCCAAGTCACCATCACCATCCAAATCTGTTACAGCCATCCCATAGTTGAGTTGTGTTGGGTTGTGCAGTCCATCAGGAGGAAGCATTGTGTGGGTTACAACCTGAAACATGGGCTCAGAGCTCTGGGCGTGGCACTGTAGTCCAACCAGGAGAAACACCAGACCTGAACTCCACATCACTGCAACCTGCAATACGTCTGGACATACAGCACATACTTTTTAAAGCACAGCAGATTCAATATGCATTAACAAATGCATAGTTTACAGAGAGAAAAGATGGCAGCCTTCTGAACATTCAATCTATGGAAGAGCCATAATAACTACATAAAAATTAAGAAAACGGATTAAACAAGCAAAAACAGAATAGAAAGAAGAAGATCATATGGATGATACATGTGTAATGCAGATAAATCCAGTGAACAACATAATGAGAATCACATTTAACACAATTTCCAAAATCTTAATTACATACATGGAAATCAACATTTCTGTAACACGTTTGTACATGATCATGACAGTTCAGTGTCTGCACAATAGAATCTCTACTCCCAGAAATGCACTCACATCTATAAGGGAAGACCTCTTAATAGAATACACACAATTTACAGTAGGATACTGAAACGTTCCGGGAAAACAAGAATAAATAAACAAATATGTATTGTCTTACCCGGCAGGTTTGTCGACTGAAAAGGTGACAATAATGTGGCTTTGCTGCCGAAATATGATAGTATTGAGCACCGTTATATTTTTTGGTTGAAAAAAAAAACACCTTCACCTTACACAATTCATGCTTTGAAAATTTATGAAACAGCTTGTGTAACGTGAATATGACTGACCAATGATCGAGGATCTTCAGGAATAATTTGGGTTTTGACCAATGAAATTCACGTATGTCCTGGACATATGGCGGAAGTAGGTTTGTTTGTGACCATATAAACATTACGATGGCCAAAAAAAGAAATATTAATTAACGACACACTGGTTAAAAAAACTAGTTAAATCTGTCCGAAGAACCATTTTGCCAAAATGCATAAAAACTACGTCATAAGCTGACGGTTTCAAAAAGTAGTTTATTCTGCAGCAGTCAGCCGCGCCACACAAACCACATTTCCCATACTCCTCTGCGTGAACCTTACATGCGTCAACACTGCGACGAAGATTTGTTGCTAAACAAACCAAAACTGGTGAGATAAAAGAGTAGATGAAAATGATCTTATTCAGTTCGCAACAAAATTAGTCTGAATAAAAGAGAACGAATTAATTTGGAAGTTGGGTCAAATCAATGTAAACTTCTTGTTTAGAATGAAATCAAGAGTTTTCTAACCTTTACGTCAGCTAGCTAAACATGTAAGCTAACATTGACAGTGAAGTGCCTCAAAATCGTATTTCCAAGATGTATGTACTGTACTTTAATCTTGTGAATTGTTTGAATATAATATACAGGAACTTATTTTGCTACTAAACTCATTTAGGATTTATTTATACTATATCAAAAAAGGGATATAACGGGTAAAATACACGATACGTATTAATGCATCCTTTAATGTTTGAACAGATGATTTATTGCGACCTATAAAATGGAGTCAGAAGAGTCAAAGGAGGACTGTGCTGCAATCCAGCCTTTACCTACACCTTCATCTCAGTCAAAAAGACCAAGTCAGGCTCTGTATGTCCCAAAACAACGTCTCCAACTATCCAAAGACAAAGCTCAGACACAGGGTGAAGTTAAACCGAGACCCAGGCCTCGCTACACAGACAAGGCACGAAAGAACGCCAAGAACAAGAAGAACCAAGCTGGAGCTGAAGATAAAACAACACCTGATAGAGGAGAAGATGGGGGTGATGTACACAATGGTGAGGCACAGTCTGATGTAAAAGCAGAGCGGTTGCAAAACATGGAAGTGCAGAGTAATGGGCAGTCTGAGTTGACTAATGTAACAGAAGATGTTATATCACGACTGGAGGAAACATCCCTTCAAGATGAGAAGGGAGAAGAGGACAGCTGGGATACCCTGTTCAATGATGATGGGGACTGCCTTGATCCACATTTACTTGAGGAGGTAAGTGTGTGTTCGGAAAATATTCAGTCACTCAGTATTTTCCAGGTAACTTGTGTAAAAAATGGTGACTTAAACTCCCACTTCTCTTACACTTTTGCAGTTTGCTAAGTCAGAAGGAAAAAAGAAAGAGTCGATTCAGGAGCCCAGGTTTGATTACTACAACATGGACCGAGATTACGATGATGACATCGACCTCAGCGAAGATGAACTATCTCACATTGTAGAGATTTATGACTTTCCTGCAGAATTTAAGACAGAGGACCTCCTCAAGTTATTTCAGCCTTACCAGTATGTATGATTACTTATCATTAAGAATGATAATTACAAGGTTAAATTAAACTAAACAAAAGTGTTTAATTTTTCTTGAGAAATTATTTTTAATATTCTCTTGGTTTCAGTACCTATGTATTTTCTTACTTTCAGACAGAGAGGGTTTGATATCAAATGGATTGATGATGCACATGCCCTGGGTCTCTTCTCCAGCCCTATTGCAGGTTTGTGAGAACATTGTGTCATGTGGTAGTTTTTTCTTCAGGAAATATGTTTATTTTAAATAGAAAGAAGGAGTGATACAGTTGTTTCTATGAGTTTGTCCTCTTTTTATTTGTGACCATTTTTTCCCATTCTCAGCCCGTGAGGCCCTCAGATCAAATCATCCACTTTTGAAGGTGCGCCCACTTTCCAAGTCTTCCTCTGCTACTAAAGCCAAAGCTCGTAGCTGCTCAGGTACAATTATTACCATCTGATTTATTGATTATTTATTCATCCATCAATTGTATGCTGAATAATTGAAAACTAGTATTGCCTGTTTTCCTTTTTTGTCTCTTTTATCCCAAGACTACCTCTTACCTGCAAAGGAGAGACCTCAGACAAGTGCAGCACTTGCTCGTAAGCTTGTGATTGGTGCTCTTGGTGTGAAGAGCAATCTGACAAAGGAGCAAAGAGAGGCAGAGAAGAAGAAACTACAAGAGGCAAAAGGTATGTCGTGCTGAAATTTTATGCACAGCTTAAGTCTTCAACAAATAGTTCATATGTGTTCATTTGTCTTTATGGACACATCCAGTGAGGCATAAATGTAGTAACCTGTGAATGATCAGGGAAACCAGTCATGCCAATGTGCCCCATTTTTTCCAGAATTAATTATATATATTATTAGCTCATCCGGCCTTCAAGCCGATCAGCTAATGCCACACCGAGGTGTCCGTCATCTGTCTGTCTGTCCGTTCGTCTGTCGTCGTCGTCCACAATTTACATGAAACGCTTCTCCTCCCTCATTTCTCAACCTTTTCAAATTCTTTTTGGCAGGCTCATAGGTCTACCCATGGGCCATATAGCTTCTACTCAGATTTTAGAAATTTTGCATTTGAATGAAGTTATAAGATAATTAAGTTAGTAGATCATACCCTTTGGGAGGATGAGCTACAGGGCCATTGGCCCTTTCATATTTATTTATATCATATCTTTATAATTCTTTATTGCTTATTGTACTGTACATGTGACCTCAACATATTTCAGTCTCTTCACATTTTTTACATTTTTCAAAATGAAGTTAAGTTCACCGGTGTATTAATTCTCTGCCTTTTCAAGGTTGAGTTTGTTAGCTCTGAGCTGCTACTGAGTGGCATATGGGGATCAACTCTAGATCAAAGCTGATACCTTGGTCCAGAGCACTGTTATGAGAATTAAGCTAGCAGACATGTTTTTGATATATGGTATATAATATATTTAGAAAGAAACAGTATTTCTTTTCAGAGGTCGACAAATAGTGGATTTTTAGTGGCCAATATATGGTGAAACTGACAGCTTATTAAACAGCCAACCCCCTATAAAAAAAGGAATGAAAATTAGATCAAATGAGTAAATTCAGCTAGATCGCAGAATGTCAACCTCAGTAATTAATGAATACATTTAGAGTTCTATAATAAAAAAAAATCTGACATTGTTTCTGGTGTGATTTTATTTTTGAGCAATTATTTTCACTCAGTCAATAATTCCAGTTGAGATGGCGAATATTAGATGGTGGAAACTATCAGATCCAAACTCTGCTGAAATAAACCAGTTGTAAAACATTAACAGGTTTCAAAACATTATTTTGAATAAACAAAACTAATACTGGCTGTAGTGAGAGGCTTCATCCCCTTTGTTGTGTATTCAGGTGTTAGAATCTGCAGCTGCACAGCTAAGTGGCATTAAACCACACCCCACACAAGATCTTTAAAACTAGCGTTTTCTTTTACCATGGGGGTGGGATGTCCTTTCTTTTCCCTTCTCAACGCGCCAAATAATGCAGATCATCGCCTTCAGAGTTCCTCTTCCTTTCATCATTTCCACTGCACTCCTGTGTGTTTGCATCACAAAGGTTCTGCCTCAAGTGGGAGCTGTTTCCACACTTTACAAAAAACTGAGAAAGTGTAGTTATAAGTTATCACCAAGAGAAGCTGCTCTTCATCCACTGCTGATTGTAACAGATCTATAATCACAACAGCAGTCATTTCCCATAATAGACTGAACTTAAGTATATAGGCTCAGAAAACCACAAATGGCTGTCCACTGAACGACCAGGCAGGAAGTCAGGGCTTGAATATAAGGAACTAAAAAAAGCTCCTTTGTTCTGAGCTCAGCTGTGCTCTTTACTTAAGATCACAACGGCGCAGTAAATTTCAGCGCAGACGTGCATCATGTGCTGTACATCTTGTGCTTGACTGGATGCCACGTATGGTTGTATCCAGAGATTAATTTACCGCAGTTTAAAAGACTTTTCTTTTCTTTTCTTTTCTTTTCTTTTCTTTTCTTTTCTTTTCTTTTCTTTTCTTTTCTTTTCTTTTCTTTTCTTCCTTGTGGCAAAGAAATGCAACAAATTCAGAGCAACAGGTCACACCAGTGTTGTTTAGTCTTGGGCTGTTTCTGATGAACTTGTTGAAATGTCCATTTCTGGGATTTGTCTTTCAGAACAAAAGCGCCTGGCTGCCAAACAAAGGGAAGATGCTTGGGAGGGAAAGTGACTGGAACAGAAATCCACCCCCTATCTCATCCTCTTTGTTTTGTTTTTTTAGTAAATTCTGGGCTCCTTCTGCTCTCTTTTTCAACTAGCCAATTCATTCATTCCCAGAGAGGAATCCCCACTCTTTTCTTGGGCTCCAGTTTTACATCAGATTACAACGTCCTATTTCCTACTTTTCTCTCACATTGAAGTCCATATTTTGTTAATGTGGGCACTGTTGTCTTCTGCCACAAATGGGGCAACAAAGAAGCAGGTGCTTTTTGTCTAACATTGTAATCGAGGCCTGTTGTGATACACACACTGATCCATTGTTGAATAGCATGTTGTAAAAGGCCTCTTTCTGGTTTTTATATAAAATGTTTTATGTTTTGAAATAGAACCTACCGTGGAATGTGAGGGCAGCATGACTTTTTGGTGTTATTACTTTCTGTAATAAGATGCAGTGTGACATTATACATCAGGTCTGTTGTTAAACTGTGTTTTATTGTTGTTTACAGTCAGTGTGTGTATCTATTAATTAAATTCATCAATATTAGTCTACTTACAAAGCTGTGCAGATTCAGAAGCCTGCTTTTTAAATTGTCAGTCCACATTATTTTAGTAGTTTGTTGTTCAGTGAATCCAGATAATGATTTGTGTAACTAGATTCAGTTTCTTTCAACGTCCATCCAGGTTTCAAAAACGTGTGCTTCCTGACAGTTGGAGGTGTTCTTCATCAACAGGCCATGTGGCATCGTGTCATATTCGCCTCCTGAGCCAATAATTATGGTTTGATCTCACAACAAGGTGAGGAGGAACGGCAAATTAGTGACTTGTCAACTTTTTATCACCTTGAACCTTTTAATTGGTGAGTTTGCTCATTGCCCCCATGTGATAATGGCAACTGCATAACAACATCATAATAAATAACATGAGTTTCTTAATGAAATTCAGCTGTTCCTGTATAATAATGCAGAATGCCTCCATGTTGTGAAGATGATACTTTGTTTCAGTTTTTTTAAATGAAAGGATATATCTGAAACCTACACTAATTTTCCTGCAACTCATAAAACAAATGCATAACTAATAAAAAAAATCTCTCCACTGGTAACCACATGACATTTAAGCCAAATTCTACTTTCATATATCACATTACATAAAAACCATCAAATAGACTATATGAACACAATAGTCATTACACACAGGTGAAATTAATTAAATTCATGACATTAAAGTGCAGAAAGACACCAAACAAATAGGTGAAATCCTCAGTGAAGTAAAATAAGAGGAAACTGAGTGGGGAAAAAAGCTAAAAAGAATAGATGTAAATAAATGTGGAACACAGAAGATCTGGGGTGTAGAGTCTACTGCGTGACTGCCCACCTATGGTTATTGATGTTACTTGAAGAAAATGGTCAAGAAAAGTTAGGGATCTCATGAAGTATTTGTCTTCCTTCTCTATCTTGTCATCATTGTATGACTATTACTACTGTTGATTATTGTTCAGCCAAACAACTAAACTGACCCGTGTCTTGTTTATGTATAATGAACAAAAGTTCTTCCAGTAGAAGTAAAAATGTCTGTTAAAAGAGGAGGTACTAATTCATTCTCATCACATAAGTATAGGTGCACCAATCTATGCACACACCAAGCAAAATATAGATCCAATCTTACAAATGTCATTGAAGTACTTTATTGGTCTATATCGCGTTGTTCTCTGTATGTATTAGGATTCCATCCATAGGCTGAAATCATTCCTGTTTTGGAAAACACAATGATGCAAAATAAAAGTCATCAGTCATATAATAATTTATGCATTTGGCAGACGCTTTTTCTCCAAAGCAACTTACAAGTTCACAGTGCATTGGCCAGGAATCAAACCCAGTTCTCCCATGCAGCAGGCAACAATTCTACCACTGAACCACCAACACACCACATATAAAGCCTGTTTTGAAAACGTGAGGAGTATACAGCACACTTTATTTTGTTGAAATGTGGAAATTAAAAGGTTACAGAAAAGAAAAAATCTGAAACATGAACACTCAAAGTACAGATACCTGAAGAATCTAACTAAGTACAGAAGTAAAAAAGCAAAGTAAAGCAAGTGAATAAGCACATGTCGAACCAAAAAATGTAACAAATCAGATTCATGGGAAACTGGTCTGTCTTTTGTGACTTTGTGTTGTGGTCTAGGATTTTTTAATTGTTTAAACCTGCTATTGTGTATAATTAAGCACTCAATAAAACTGTAAATACGATGCTGTAGTTGTTACTGCATTATGTAGGATACTCAATCCCAGTACTGCTTTAGACGTGCCACGTGGCTCACACTGTACTAAAATAAAGTGTGTCAATCTCAGAGGACAACTCAAACATACAGTCTTTGTGTTCATTTCTTTATGGTAACTTAAAGGTTTCAATGAGGATGATGAATTCACCTCAAAACACTCACCACTGATGACTAATGTCTTTCCAGGAACTACTTGGAATATATTTCTACAGTACCATTAGTGGATTTTGAGCAGTGTGCTCAGTGTTTTACTGTCAAAGTTCATAAAAGTGCATTTGTCAGCATGTGAATGTGTTGATGGATTGAAGGGCAGGGCAAGATGAACTAAAACAAGGGCTACTGAGAGAACTGTTTTTTTTTTTTTTTTTCTTTAATGGAGGAGGTATTAAAACCCCATTATAGTATTATATGTTCTAATTTTCATTTCTGCCAGATGGTTCCCCATTTGGTAACAATTTCCGTAAACTTTCAGAAAGTAATGTGAGATTTAAAAGCTTAAGTAGCACAAAACATATTTTCATTGTGACTTTAAATGTCTCACATGAGTCTGAGCTTTAAATCTAATTTGAGAGTTTTAACAATAAAGTGTATGTTTTCATTAGCTTGTGAATCTTTGAAGAGTAGCCCTGTTTTGTTTTTTATTGTTAAGGCCTCAGGTCTCTGCTGGTCAAACTGCACACGTCACCTGTTTTATAATCTTCTTACGTCACATGTAGACTATAAGCAAATCTGGACTCCTTTTCAGAATGAGTGTTCCAGATCTGACACAGACCTCCCTGAACGCTGTTGTTCTTTCAGCTGAACGACATACAACCTGTAGCTGCTCTTTACCATCGTCGTGTGAGATCTGAGCCCTGCCCATAATCTCATGCTTTACTGTGGCTTCATGAGGAGGTGATGTACCACAGAGGGCCTTGCACACAATCATTAGATTAACAACACAAACACAAACCACTACTGAGAAAGAAGTGGTTCCAAAGTGCCAACTCTGCCTGAGACACGCTGCTCAGAAATGCTGTTGTCATGGTTCAAATAAAATGTGAGGCACAGTCAAAATGAAGGAATAATCTAAAGTCCCGCCACAATAAAGGACTCTGGTGGTGTAGGGTAGTGTGTTTCCTAGCGTCAAACAGTCAGCAAACACACTTTACATCATCCTCCTTAAAATGTTCCTACAAATGACCAACAGTTTGATCAACACCTGAACAGTTCTCAGTCACTCGCATTATTTTATCTATCTGTGAAAACTAGAGTCCTGATTTCAAAGAAATTTAGTGCAAAAGCTGGACAAACACCAGATCCATACAAAGGGATGGAACTTGGAATAGTTTTACTCTTTCATGAACATTGATGATCTACAGCCTAGAACATGGAATGGAAACAAAGTAAAAAGAAATGTATAAGCTGTCGACTGACACCAAACCATGAGTAAAAACTAAGACTGTTACCATTGATGGTTCAACAGATTATCAAGTGGTACAAACTGAAAAAGAGAGGAGGTACAGGTTCTAATTTATGGTTCAGAAATAATTCCAACAGGACAAGAGGACTAGACTACCTTCATGGAGGTCTGCACTGCCCTTGTTACATAATGAGACAATATGGCACTAAAAGAGTTTTAATACCATCGTTTAATCCTGCACAGTTAATACAGTCCCGTGTAACTGCTGATAAACCATGTTATTATAGTTGTTTACGGAGCACAGTGCTTTTATTTTCTACTTTTTGTGCAATAGAATAGATCAGATCTTTATTACCTCCACCAAGGAGGTTATGTTTTGCCAGTGTTGGGTGGTTGGTTGGTTGTCGAAATTAACAACCTCCTTACTTGGTTTGGTCAAGTTTGTTTTCTTGTTTGTATGTCACAAACGTTTTTCTCGGAAACTATGCACTTTATCGTCACCAAATTTTGGGATCAGATAGAGCATGGTCTAAGTACAAGGCCTATTGATTTTCATGAATCTCGGTCAAAGGTCAAGGTCACGGAAAAACTAAAAATCTTTAAAATCGCTCTAACTTTGTCAAAATTCGTCGTAGAAACTCACGGTTTAGTGAAAAATGTAGCTGAGAGATTTCTACATCGAATAGGCTACACCCGTCATGACCGGAAGTTGATAAATCGTCATCGTCAA
>JAPTYR010000001.1:20490476-20503787 GCA_029814505.1 Siphamia roseigaster | reverse complement strand
GATGGATGGATGGATGGATGGATGGATGGATGGATGGATGGATGGATGGATGGATGGATGGATGGATGGATGGTCCATTCTGACTGTGTGCAGAAACATCGTAGATCTGAATATAAACTTGTCCTATCTGTAACTCAGTCTAAAGTTACTTACACTGAAATGGAAAAAAAAAGAAAAAAATTCACATTTCATGAAATTATACACTAATGAAAACAAAATTATGAGCATAGATTTAATATCTTGTATTTTGTTTCAGATTTAAATATTAATTTTGGGGGTTTGTAACTACTGTTTTCTTCAAACGACATGTACAGTACATATCCACTATGTACTCAGTTTATTATGCAGACACATGGACAATCTGTACTTTTATAAATCTAAGACTCACCTCTACATCATGTTACCTTCCCTGCTTCTACAAATAACTTTCACATTCTGAATACACATGGCAATCAAGACCAAACCATGTCACCCAGCAACTACTGCTGTCAATTCTCTTCATATCATATTCTGAAAATCTCAAAGGTGGTGGAAATGTTCTTGTCTACACCTGCTGTACAGAGGCGTGTGCTTGTTAACAGTCCAATCAGTCACTATTTCACAGCCAAACAACAAAGATCACATTGCGTAGATAAGAGTGGAAGGCCACCAGGCAGTCACGCAATTAGATGACAGAAAAAAAATGGAGAGGAAAAAAAACACCCACATCCATGTGTCTGTAGATCACTGAGTAGAGAGGCACCTGCTACAAGTGGATGACTCCCTCTTCTAATTGAATTGTCTCCTCTGAGCCTGTGGGTGTTTGCAGTTATCCATCTGAAACACAGGAGCTCAGAGATACCAATGTGACACTGAAACTGACTTCTAGGTCTTTTGACGCATAGGAAATGTTTAAAATATAAACATAGTACTTCAAAACAGTCAAATGTGCACATTAGGAGGGTGAAAAAAGTGCCTTAAAGGTTCCTTGTCTGTTTAATTTAAAGCAGTGTAACGAGTCTGAATCTGACCGGCTCATTCTGTCTTCATCATCATAGGGAATTCTATATCACATAGATGGAGCATAAGCAGCGTTCATTTAGGTTCATCAAATCACTCTCATATTTACTTCTTTCAGTTTTTATTATTTTTAATGTTTTTCATTTGACATAATATTTACAGCATTTTGCTCGGATGTTTAGGGTGTTAGCATTTCTGAATAACAGAGAGATGTTCTGTGTGGAGATTTAAGAAGAAGAATTCATGTATAGTTAAAAAATATTCCTTCTGTATTACCAAAAATGTGTCTTCACATTGATCATTTGTTCAGATTCAAAGTAATGAATGATAATAAATTGAAGAGTTTTTTTTTTAAGTGGTGATTTTAACCCTTTCATGCATGAACTATGACAACCTTGATCACATTTTTGTTTTCCTGAGTAACAAACAATGTGATTTAAAAAATTTTAAAATGAGCTTATTTTTCATGGAGAATATAAAAATGTCCCCTCAGCTGGACACTATGAGTTTAATTTTTGAAGTAAAGATACATGTATTAACTGATGTTTTGTGTGAAAACTATGATTTTGTTTAATTCTGCTCATCAGATGTTTTGTCAAATTAAAAAAATTCTGGAGATAATGTAAAAAAAAAAACAAACAAAAAAACAACCTAAAAATTTTTCTTTAAAAACAACAACAACAACCTTGTAAATTACAATCCAATAGCATGGATCTAATTTACACTCAAACATCTAAATGCTGATCAGGTTTATGAGGAACAGCAAAGAGGCAGTAATGGTTTGAATGTGAGTGTAATGGATGATCAGCTTTGGCTGATATGGAACTAAAAGAATATAATCCATGAATATACAAGAGAATCGCTTTGAATACGAACGGGTTGAATGCAGGTTAAAACCAATCCTTTTGTCAAACAATTTTAGAACTTAAGTTTTTAAGTTCAATTCACTGACCACGCCCCCGAAGTTTCAAAAGGGCACTTTCACTGATAAAGGGCAAAGGGGCAAGTGCTTTAGCACCACCGAGTGTCTATCTCTGCACGTCAGTGTACAAAGGGGTTAAAATCCGGGTTAAAACCAATCCTTTTGTCAAACAATTCTATGTGGAGATTTAATAACTTATGACTTAAGTTTTTAAGTTTAATTCACTGAAGTTTTTATTGTACATTACTAACTTTTTTGCGGCAACCACAATTTTGTTTTTCGTAGATTCAACTTACTGTGGCTTACAGTGTAGAAGTAAACAGTACACAACTGTGGTTATTCTTCCATTCACCACTAGATGGCTCCCTCATCTTTTCCCAGAACAACATGATTTCACTTACCTTGTTTAATTTCAGGATTCCATTCCTGAGAAACGAAACCAGAGAACCTGACATGAAACAGGTCTGACTGCTTTTTTATTTAACCAGTGTTACAACAGCCTTTGTCATTCTGCTGATTCACCACACAGAGACACTTTCACAGGTAAGGACAATAAACTGCTGAAATCATAATCTGTGACCATGTATCCATGTTATGGAAACATTTTAAGAACAATATTATTTTTTTAGAGTATGTTTTTATACCTTCCTGGTTTGATGAGTTGGTGACTGTGCTTTTGTTTTTCTCTCCGTTTTAAAGCTTTTTGACAGATCACATTTACAGAGATGTTACAGAACAAAGTTTGGATCCCAGGTTGCACTGTGTTTCTGCTGATCACAGTGTTTGGGGAACTGGCTCAAGGTAGGTTTTATAAAAAAGTACAAAAAACAGAGGAAAAGGCACTGCACATACATGTCAGTACACGATTGTCCACAATCGTGGCAATGCGTTTTAATTTTTAATTTATTTATTTTTTGGACACAGAATAGATGTGTTTACATTTTGGGAACATTGGCCAAATTTACAATTTGATTTATGAATTTAAAAAAAAAAAAATGCCAAAATAAGCTACAATACGTGCAAGGGGTAGGGTTTTTTTGTGCCTGGCACCACTTGTTTTCTCTGAAACACCAGGAAATATTTATAGACTGAACAACAAAAATACATGGCGTGTAATTGTTAATTAATTGATTACATCTGTTTTATTTCAATTGTCCACAGGATCTACTGAGCCTAGCCACCTCAGACTTATTCTGGTTGGAAAAACTGGATCAGGAAAGAGTGCTTCAGGGAACACCATCCTGGGGCGAGAAGCCTTTAAAGAGGGCGTGTCACCTGAATCTGTGACTAAGACCTGTCTCAGAGAAGATGTTAAAGTCGATGGCAGGGTCATTTCAGTCATCGACACCCCAGGGCTTTTCGACACTAGCAAAACAGAACCAGATCTGAAGAAGATAATTGAAGAGTGTGTTTACCTGTCAGTTCCTGGACCACATGCTTTTCTACTAGTACTAAGTCTGAAGGCAAGATTCACTCAAGAGGAAAAGGCAGCTGTGAAGTGGATCCAGGACAATTTTGGTGAGCATGCAGATATGTATACTATAGTCCTGTTCACACACGCTGACCTTCTGGAGGGAAAATCTGTGAAAAAGTTCATCAGTGAGAGTGAACACCTCCGCAGCCTGATAAACAGGTGTGGAGGAAGATTCCATTCATTCATCAATGGCAAGAGGCAGAACAGATTCCAGGTTGAAGAACTGCTAGAGAAGATAGAGGAGATGGTGGAGATGAATGGAGGAAAGCACTACACCAGTGAGATGTATGAGAAAACACAAAAGGAACTTGAGGAGAAGAAAAGAAGGGAAGAGGAACAGGAAGAGCGTAGGAAGGAGGAGGAAATAAGGAGCAGAGAAAAGGCGAAAAAGTCTAAGTGGTGTACAGCGGCAGCTATTGGTTCTGTTGGACTTTTTGGTGCAGGGGCATATTTTGCTTCCTCTGCTTTAATGACACTCGGCGCTACACTCGGCATCATTGAAGGATATGATTGTCTGTGGACATAGTTGAAATCGTCGTGACAACATTGAACATCAGGATATGGCTACGACTAAAATATGTCATTACAAGATTGAACTTGTAGGAAGAATCTGCTAAAAGAAAAAAATTGTAAAAACAATTTACACAACTTTAATACACAGTCAAACAAAAAAGAATGATGTGCTTTATTTACTTCCTCTAAAGTTACATTTTTGTCTTTTCTTCTTTTTTTGTGTAGAGCTAGACAGCACACACATGATTCTGGGGTAAATACTCTGAGCAATGACAGTTTTTCAGTTCAGTTTGACAGAGCAGTTGGGTCATTCCACAGTCATTATTATTACACCGCCCCCAAAGGGGAGGTGAGGGTAGTGTTTTTGGTTTGTTTGGTTTTCTGTCTTTTTTTTTGTCAGCAATTTTACCTAAAACTACTGGACCGATTTCTAGGAAAATTTCAGGAAAGATGTGAGGTGGTGCCAAGAAATGTTGGTGAGTGTAGGTTAAAGGTCAAGGTGACCAAAAAGTGTATGTTTGTAATTATAAGAAATAGGGCAAGTCAGGTAAAATGTTTGGGCGGGGCGGGGTTTGTTGTGCTTGGTACCACTTATTATTTTACTGTATTCCTCTTTCTAACTTTGCAGTGTCTAAAAAAAAATAAGACACCCATGTGTGTTTTTCAAAAGTCCTAATAAACAAAAAGTTGAAATAAAGAAGACTGTGAGTTTTATATCATTTTGAGTAACTGCAAAAGTGGAAACCCATTCACCACTGAATATGAAAACCAGGGTTTTGGAGCAGAAATTTCACAGTAACTGATAATTATGGTAAAATAATATAGTTGCCAGGCAAACAGCATTAATTTATTATTAATATTATTATTATTATTATTATTATATACATTCCTTAACAATCCATGCACAAAATGTTAAAACCCTTCTGACTATGTAATACAATTATGTGTAATAGTGAAAGAGGAAAATGTTTAATAGCAACAATGGGATATTTGCAATATACGTAATCATGGAATGATGACAATGGGGTTTTTACCATGTAATCATGTCAGACAATTCATTTTTGCTCAGTAGCTGCCTTGGTCCCCTGCTTTTATATGTTTGTGTGCATTCTGTGTTGTGGCTTTTTCTTTTAGTATGTCTAACTTCAGTTATGGTATATGCTATATGTACATTGTTTTTCTTTCAATCAATCAATCAATCAATCAATCAATCAATCAATCAATCAATCACATTTTATTTATATAGCACCAAATCATAATAAAAGTTATCTCATGACACAGGAAAGTTCCTTTTAACAGCAGAAACCTGGAGCAGACCCTGACTCCTGGAGGATGGATGTCTGCTTTAACCAGTCGGGGTTAAAGAGAGAGGGTAAAGGAAGAGAAAAAGAGAGAGATGTGTGTGTGTGTGTGTGTGTGTGTGTGTGTGTGTGGGGGGGGGTCATGGATGCAATTGATGCACTGAAAACTGAAACTGAACATCTATGGAACTAAAAATAAACACTATCACAACCATAAGGATAAGTGAGCCATGACAATGAGGTTTAGTTTTTTGTTTTACCTGCCAGTGGGACTCAAGATGGAAATTAGCCACATGATTGTAATCTCTCATATTTATGTATAAATATTCATTAATATGAACTGTCCAATTTTAAAGATAAATAAATCATTAATTATTCACAGCCCCCCAGTAGACAGGAAGTGAAACTTCTTGCCTCTCCCTGAGACTCAGGAAAATAAGTTTGGGCTTTTTTTTACATTAAAAATCAACTTGATTGGAAACTGAATAATGCAATTTTTTCCAGATGAATTTTTAAATTATGTTTTATTTATATTTATTATGGGGTTTTTTGCAGAGGGGGGGTAGAAGTCTATCCACAGGCTTCCAGTCACTCAACCTCTGCTGCAGCGCATCTGTCTGCACTGTGCGTGTTCACGTGACACAGGAAGAAATGTGTGTGCGTGAGGATGTGGCGCATTCTGGGACATTGCTTTCAGGTATTTTTAATTGCACAGCTTTTCTAAAAAAGATCATTTCAACATTGGCCTCAGTAAACGTTTAAAACTAAAAATGACCACTCCCCCGAAGTTTCAAAAGGGCACTTTCACTGATAAAGGGCAAAGGGGCAAGTGCTTTAGCACCACCTAGTGTCTATCTCTGCACGCCAGTGTACGAAGGGGTTAAAATCCGGGTTAAAACCAATCCTTTTGTCAAACAATTCTAGAACTTAAGTTTTTACGTTTAATTCACTTGAGTTTCTATTGTACATTACTAACTTTTTTATGGCAACCACTTCTTTTTATTTATTCATTTTTAGGAGATTCAACTTACTGGCAAAAGAGTCCAGCTGCGTCTCGGTCTAAAACGCCCCTTACACAGTACCGCCCCTTACACAGTACCGCCCCTTACTTCGTCACTATCAACATCCGGGGACTTCCGGCAAGATGGCGTGCTGAGCAGTCGCGCCTCTGATATGCTCTGCAGGCCTAGCCCCAAATTGCACCTAAAGTGAAGTAGTCTCCCAACGTTTTCCTCATTATTAGTCAGTTGAATTAGGGGGAAATGATGTTCGAAGAAAATACAGCCTCGGGAAGTCAAATTAAGTCGACGCTGGAAATAGAAGCTGAGGTGAGCCTAGCATTAGCAAATGAAGCTAACGGTCAACAAGACGAACTGGAGGATATGGAGGCAACTTGCCAAGTCGTAAGAAGATGTCAACACAGCCCTCCATCCAATGCTACGGTTTCTGCTAAGAAACAAAAGGGAATGCTGAAAATACAGCATGACGGTGTGTCTAATATAGACGTCCTAGCCTCTATCCAAAACTTAACGGCGTTAGTAGAGGACTTTGGCGCACAGCTAAAACAGAACAACATAATGATAGCTAACGTGGCAAAGGCGGTGGAGTTCAATGCCGCAAATATTAAAGAAGGACAAGAAAAGACCAAAGTGCTCGAAAAAGTTGTGCGGGAGTTACAAGAAGAGAATATGGAGCTGAAAGAAAAAACTGAGGAGCTGGAGCGGTACAATAGAGGATGGAATCTCCATATGTGTGGACTGCCAGAAACGGCAGGCGAGAATAGCAGACAGGAGGCAGTGAAGGTAATTTCAAGAATGATTCCAGAATGGTCAAACAAATGGACCTTATCTTGGGCACGGTTTACAGACTGGGGAAAACAACACAAGGAAAGTCTCGTCAGCTTTTCTTACAATTCACCTCAAGAGCTCACCGCGACGCTCTATGGAGACAAGCGAAGGAGGACAGGGTGTGCGCCGAGATGAAGGTACGCTTCAAAGAGGACCTAACCAAAGCGGAACGAGATGCTCGCAACGCGCTGTGGCCAAAGATTGAGAGAGCGAGGCAGCAGGGGATGAAGGCATTCTTCAGAGGCCCATTCGGCTTCATCAACGGCCAGCGCATTTACGAATAGGAAAGGTGACTGGGTATACAGCTGACTACAATTAAATATTAAGGGAGAAAATGTTTAATAGGGGCATTGCTGAAGTAAAAACTTTCCGGTTCAGCCGACGGCAGGTGCTCGAGTTAAAAGCCACTAGAGTAGCCTTTTTGGCTTTCATCTTTTTTGTTTTTAATTTTTGTTTTTTCCCATCTCCTCTTTTTTTCATTTTTTATGTCGACGTTGACCACAGATGTTTCAGTTATATCGCTAAATGTAAGGGGCCTTAAAGATAAGACAAAAAGGAAAGCCTTGTTTTTGTTTTGCAAGGGGCAGAAAAGTTTGTTCACGTTTATGCAGGAGACTCATTCTATGAGGGAGGATGAAACATTTTGGACACAACAATGGGGAGAAAAGATTTTTTTCAGCCATGGCACAGAAAGGTCAGGTGGCGTGGCAATTCTGCCACATAACTTTTTGGGGAAACACTTATATGGAAAGGCAGACGAACATGGACATTGGCTAATTGCAGTAGTGGACTTAAATGACTCAAGACTCATTTTACTGAATGTGTATGGGTACAATAACGGACAAAAGAATTTGGACTTGTTAAAGGACATAACAGGTGAAATTGAGAGGTGCAAACTATCTTTTCAGTGTGAAAATGTTGTAGTAGGAGTGGATATTAACTTGGTAAAGGATGAATGGTTGGATAGGTCTCACCCAAGAGGCCAGACTTATACACCAAATAAGACATTTCAAGACTTCTGCCATACAAATGCACTACAAGATGCCTGGAGGCACTACAACGGAAACAAAGTACAATTTTCTTGGTTTCAACCAAATGGGAGTCATCGTTCTAGGTTGGACTATTGGTTGCTATCAGACCCTCTATTAGGTCTGGTGTCGGATGTAAGAATGTCTGCAGCGCCGTTAACTGACCATTCAGTTATCTCACTGGTGTTGAAACCCCCTGAACCACAATTTTATTGTAAAGGGTACTGGAAATTCAACTCAGAGTTACTTTCACATGACGATTACTGTATTGGTGTCAAGCAACTCATAAAAGAGGTGATGGAAATGGAGGACTTCTCCTAATACATACTGAAATGGGATTTCTGTAAGTATAAAATAAGACAATATTCCATTGCATACAGTAAAAATCTCAGAAAATCCCAGAGACAAGAGGAGCTGCAGCTCATTAAGGAGCTGAATGTGACATGCAACAAGTCCAAACTTACAGATAATGATAAGCATATTATTTTGACACTGCAGACAAAGTTGGATGATATGTATGCCAAAAAAGCAAAGGGGGCTTATGTTAGATCCCGGGCTAAGTGGATAGAAGAAGGGGAAAAAAACTCAGCTTATTTTTGTCGCCTGGAAAAAAACAGACAGCAAAGGAATGAATTACGATCCTAATTGATAACAATGTGTGCAAGGATCAAAAAGTTATTGCTAAAGAGATTCTGACCTTTTATAGTCAACTGTATACTTCCAAATGCTCAGAGTATGAGGCACTTACATTCCTTAAAGGTATTAAAGAACACATTCCACAAATTACAGAAGAATTTAGGGACACTTGTGAGGGAGAGTTACAGATTGAAGAATTGGATGCAGTTATTACTAAAATTAAAATCAACAAATCCCCTGGCATTGATGGCTTAACTGCCAACTTCTACAAACATTTTTGGCCAGTCTTGCGCAAATTTCTTTTTTATACATTCCTTGAAATATTAGATAGTCACACACTTACACCTACTATGAAGCAAGGTATTATAATTCTAATTCCCAAACCCGGGAAAAATGCAATGGTTTTAGACAATAGAAGACCTATTACATTTCTCACAACAGATTACAAAAATTTAACCTATGTTTTTGCAAACCGTCTTAAAACAGGTATTGAACAATGTGTTAGTGAGTCTCAGTCAGGTTTCATGAAGAATAGATCTATTCATAACAACATAAGATTAATTTTGGACATGATCGATTACAGTGACATGATAGAAGACGAAGGATTTATATTGTTTTTGGACTTCTTCAAAGCGTTTGATACTTTAGAACATCACTTTCTCTTCCAGTGTCTGGAATACTTTGGTTTTGGGAATGCATTTTGTAATTTTGTTAAGACATGTTATAAGGACATAAATAGTGCTGTTGCTCTTCCCAGCGACTCAACCACACGTTTCCCAATTCAAGTAGGGGTAAGACAAGGTTGCCCAATAAGCCCATACCTATTTATTTTAGCAGTTGAAATGTTGGCCATTCATATTAAAAATTACACTGAACTAAAACCACTTTGTGTGATTGATACACATATTGTAATAAGTCAATTAGCGGACGATACAACAATCTTTCTGAAGGATAAACATCAAATCCCTGTGGCAATTAAAGGGATTGAAATGTTTTCCAAAGCCTCAGGTTTAAGACTTAATATCGCTAAATGTGAGCTCATGTCTATTAAACAATCTGAGGAGGTGGCCATTCATAATATTCCAGTTAAAAAGGAAATCAAATACTTGGGCATTCATATAACTAATAACAAACAGAGAAGAATTAAGCTTAATATATCAGACTCCATCCAAAAAGGGAAAACTAGACTGGATATGTGGCAGCAAAGAGACTTATCTATATTTGGCAGGGTGTATCTAACAAAGATGGAGTTTTTATCCAGGTGCATCTATCCTTCACATTCCTTAGCGATTCCAAAAGATGAGATTAAAGCTGTTAATCACGCTAATTTTGGTTTTGTATGGAGGAACAAAACTCATTATTTAAAAAAAGCATACATTGTCAAAGACTTTAAGGAGGTGGGGTTAAAAGTGATTGACTTTAACTGTTTAAATGGTATGATTAAATTAAACTGGATTAAGGAATACTGTAAGAAAAACGATGCCTTTTGGTATTGTATACCCAGACTGATCTTTGAGAGGGTCGGTGGTCTGCCTTATCTCCTGTCATGTGACTTCACCACATCCAAATTACCAATTAAACTGTCAGACTTTCACCAGCAAGTGTTAATGTACTGGAAACTTGTATACAAACACAATTTCACACCCCATTCTTCACCCATTTGGAACAATAGATATATTACATTGAGTCGTAAATCCTTGTATATAACAGAATTGAAAGAAAAGAATATATGGTCCATATTGGATATGTTGGATGTGGAGGGGAACACGTTACCTTATAATGCATTTTGTGTTAAGTATGGATTTACCCCCCTGAAACGCCAATTTAACAATGTCATCAAAGCTATCCCTGTATGTTTGATTAAAACTATCCAAAACCATTTGAAATATGACAGTTTACAGCCAAGGTTCCCTGGGTTAATGGTAAATGGTGTGCAACTTCTAGACAGTAAATTTTCTAACAAGTTTATAAGGGACTGCTTACGAGAAGAGTTCCACCCGGGGGGACCTAAGAGGAACACAACTTCGCTTTCTGACAGCCAACTTGTTGCACTCAGGACGAAATATTTGGGGTTTCCAATTCCACCTAAAGCTAAAGAGGTGCATTTCAAAACGATGAATAGCATCTATCCATCAGGGGAATTGCTACACAAAAGGTTTAATGTAGATTTAGAAATGTGTGTGTTCTGCAAGAAGGAAATCGATACAACTGCACATATTTTCAGTGAGTGTTTGGTAGTACAAAGTTTTTGGGTAGCTGTAAAAAACTGGTTGGCAATATCAGGACCTACATTTACAACTGAGGAAATTATTTTTGGCAGTACAAGGGGAAACGCTGAAGAGAATTACATGGTGAATGTATTTATAATTGTTGGTAAATTTTATATTCATAAAACTAGATATTTAAAAACGTTCCCTCACTTCATGGTATTTAAAAAAGAATTTAATACATACTGGAATTCACTTTGTAAAATGACCTGTAAGAAAGCTATAGCCCTTAAAAATATTGTTGGCAATATTTTATAACAGTTAAGATGTAGAAAAGCGATATAACTATCTTATTGGATTTCACATGAAATATGTATTTTCTTTTCCTTTTTCCCCCCTTTTGTTTTTGTTTGTTTGTTATTCTGTGATGTCATACTGAATTCTTGGATAAAAAAAAACTATTGTATGGTAACTGAGAAATATCTTTGTGTACATTCTTTGTATTGAATCTGAATTACAATTAAAAAAAACAAAAAACAAACAAAAAAAAACTTAATCACAGGGTTGCTTTGGATTAATTACGATTAATCAGGATCAAAACACTTGTTGATCGTCTGTTCTGTCTCTTTTTTTATTCAAATTTCCCATAAAATACACAAAGAAACAAAGAAATTGAGAAAGAAAATTACAATGTTTGTATATTTTTGTCTGTTTTACTGTAGTTTTTTTAAAAAATACATATTTAGGTACATTTTTATTATTAGGTACTGTATTTTATTTTCATATTAATGAGATTCTCCATAGCTTTTGTATATTTCGGTTTATTTTAGTGTGTCTTTTAGTGTCTTTTAGTGTAGTTTTACATTAAAAATCTTTTCAGTGCATTTTATTGTATTTTATGTCTATATTGGCGTGCTTTTACATAGATTTGTACATTTTAGTGTATGTTTTGTCTAATTTAATTTATTTTGACACAGTTTCTGTATATTTTTGTGGATTTTAATGGTTTTAAAAATATATATTTTACTTTAGTTTTTTTGTATATTTTATTTAGTTTACTTTTTGTGTATCTTAGTGTACTTGTATAGTTTTTATATGTTTTAGTAAATTTTATGAATCGTAGTGTGGTGTAGTTTTTGTTTATTTTAGTGTATTTTTTTGTATATTTTGGTGTCATTTCTGTATATTTTAGTGTATTTTTGTATATTTTGGTGTCTTTTCTGTATATTTTAGTATATTTTTGTATCTTTTCTGTATATTTTACTGTATTGTTGTATATTTTGGTGTCGTTTTTTTTGTGTATTTTTGTGTTTTCCAATCCAGCATGAGTTACTGGATGTGAGTTTTTCTGAGTTCAACTCTTCATCTACTGCTAAAACTCCAGCAGGTGACCTCCATAAACCCTTCATAAACACGTGCCAGTATCTGTGTGATTTATACCATCAATTTATTACCATGTTCCGTCACAATCGGCACAAAGATGATTGATCAGCGATTTGTCATGGTTTAAAATCCCATCAAATCTTATCGAGATCGGCCGTTGGTTCCAGGCTGAAGGTCATGGAACCTAATTAAAGACCATTAAAGCTCATTAAAAGCCCTTTACGGCCTGGACTTGAGCTTGATTCAGGTCTAATAAAGGCATTAATGTGGTGGATGTGTAGTGGAGGCCTTGGCTAATCATTAGCCCTCCGTCTCCTTTTCATCTCACCTGGATCAGCTGATCATCAGGTCCAAGGTGTCAGAAGGTCTTTGGTGCTTTGACTGGAAACACACAAACGTGGGATTATCTGCTGCTTCTGGTAATCAGTTACTTATCCCGGTCCAGAGGTCACACCACTTTTTGTTGTTTTTTTTTTTTACACCGTTTTTCCCACATCTGTCATTTTGTGGAGTCGATGTTGGTTGGAGGTGGTCGCCATGGGCTGGACCGAGTGTACGCAGAAGAAAAAGAAACTTATAGTGAGTATCTGTGCCCAAAAATACACTTTTAACACTCATTTAATGTAGAAAATTAATTCAGACAATGTTGTGGGTCATTATGACCCGCACTGTATAAATTCACTCAAAACAGTAACAACAAAAAACTACTTCTGTCAAAATTAAAGCTTTAACTCAGATTCATCATCATCATGATTCATTTGAATCACAATTTTAACATAGTTTAGCGGAGCAGTTGTTTTGTTGAAACTGTTGAAGGTGTTGAATGAACATGTTAACCCTTGAACCCCTGATGTGTTAGCGCTGACACGTTCTGAATGGATGGATTAGTTGAAATGTTCAGAAAAATTCAACTGTATTTTTTTCCTGTTTTCACTGAGTTTAGTTGATGGAACTGATGTATGGAGATAAACAGGTGTCAAAAAGAAACTGATTTAGAAAAA
>JAPTYR010000001.1:20161665-20171935 GCA_029814505.1 Siphamia roseigaster | reverse complement strand
ATAAATGGTGTGTTCTACATGCTATTTTCAATGCTTAAACTTTAAAAACTGCAATTTATCACCTTCCTTACACAATATATTGAATCATTGCATCGTTTCCTTCTGATATATATTGTAGCTTCAGATTTTTACTAGTACATACAGTAGTTCTATTATACACCAATATTTGAGTATATCTATTCATTTCTTTATTTACTAGAGAGTCAGAGAATGTTCAGTACATAAGTTGGCATGACTGTAACAGCAAATCCAGTCTTGCTGGACATTTAGAGATATGTGCTCTTTCGAACCAACACATTGTTGCAACTCTGCATTGTTTTCTTCCCTACAGGCCTCTTATCTTGTAGGTGTATCTGATCCCAATAGTCACTCAGGCCATGAGGGGCTGGTGGATCCCATCCAGTTTGCACGGGCCAACCAGGCTATACAGATGGCTTGTCAGAACTTAGTAGACCCTGCCAGTAGTCCCTCACAGGTAAGAGGGTCCACTTGGGGCTGCACAACATTAGGTCCTGGCATATGGAGACCACACTTATGTATATAGATCTCTTGTGACTTCAATTAAATGGATCATTACATCTGAAAAATTGCCCAGTATGTTGTAAGTAATCCATCCAGACACCTCACTAAATTGGTTCCTTTTGCACAACTCTGTTTGCTATTTGTTGGTGATTCTTGTGTCAGGTCTTGTCTGCAGCAACGATTGTAGCTAAGCACACCTCTGCGCTCTGTAATGCCTGCCGCCTGGCTTCATCTAAAACATCCAACCCTGTGGCAAGGAGACAGTTTGTCCAATCTGCCAAAGAGGTGGCCAACACTACTGCCAACCTCGTCAAAACCATCAAGGTCAACTCCCCAACTGATCAAAACGTTGAGTGTAAATTTGTTACAACATCTATTTCTTCTCGTGAGAAGCTGTGGATGTCTACACAATACAAATTGATGTCTTTTTAAGCAGCTGTTTAAAAGAATGGGCAAACATTGTCTCATTTCAGGCTCTAGATGGTGATTTTTCAGAGGAAAACAGAAATAGGTGTCGTGTTGCCACAGCTCCACTTCTTGAGGCTGTAGAGAACTTGTCGACATTTGCCAACAACCCTGAGTTTGCAAGCATCCCAGCTCAAATCAGCAATGAGGTATTTATGTGTCTGCTTTACGTTCCTCATTTTTCCTCTTCTTTTTCTACAACAGCAAATGAGTCAACCTTGACAATTAAGTCAACCTCATATCTAGAAGATCACAAAGCCACTCCTCAGAGAGGCCTGAAGAGTTATGTTTGCAACTATTACGTTCTTCCTTTGAAACAGACCCTTCCTCTGTGACCAAATAGTGTAAGGTTTGTACAACATAGCCAAAATTGGATTGAGGTTCAATTTTTCCTTTTCTTCTAATGTCAAGAAAATGATTTAAGTAGAATGATGGATTTTTATTTTTCAATCTGAGCTGAAAAATCCTCATGCAGTCCTCTAAAAGCTTTATGGCTGTAATCTGTTGGAGGGCAGTGTTTAACGGCACTCTCTCTCAGCACAGCTGCTCTAATCTTCAGCTTGTTAATCTAATTGTCGAGGGAGGCTTTGGCTCGGATCATAAAGACTGAAGGTGTTTCTTCCTGCGTCTCTGTAAAGCTGCCTTTCTAATCTCATCCCCCCCTTTGATTGCACCTTTGATCTCTCCAAGGTAGTCAAGGAATATTAACAACTCTTTCATACTGATGTGGCCATCTCTTTGCTGTTGATCCGGTTACCTGAGCTGTTGTTTTACCTGCACTAATTTTGTTCTTACCCACAGGGCTCAGCAGCTCAGGAGCCTATTGTTCGCTCCGCCCGTTCCATGTTAGATAGTTCCACTTTTCTTTTGGAAACAGCCCGCTCACTGGTCCTCAACCCTAAAGATCCTCCAACTTGGTCCATACTAGCTGGTCACTCTAGAACGGTATCTGATTCTATCAAAAGCCTCATCACCTCCATCAGGTAGGTGTTTTAAGTACTGAATAAGTGTGGGGGTGGGGGTATGGGAGGTCTGAAACTTTATACACTTGCATGCAATGAGCTGCCATATTAGTTTATTGCTGCTGAAATTCCTCCTACCACGTAATAGATTGTTGAACCGGGAAGAGTAATAGTGAGATCACAAGGCATGTGAAAGTGAAGTAGCACTCCATCACATTATTTAATATTACTTGTCACCTTCACTCGCTAACTTCATACTCGATTCACAAAGCAGCTCAAACACTGAAAACAGTGCATTTGATTTTAATTGAATAGAAGCATTTGAATAGATATTGTTTAAAATTTGACAATATTTTGCACAAAAACACAGAGTTGTATTTTTATCCAATATTTCTGATGGCAGGGACAAGGCACCTGGACAGAGGGAGTGTGATTACTCCATTGATAACATCAATAAGTGTATCCGGGACATTGAGCAGGCTTCTTTGGCAGCAGTTGGGCAAACCCTGCCCTGCAGAGATGATATCTCTATGGAAGTAAGTTCAAGTACCCCATCATCTCTGTCTCTGTGTAAAGCAAAGAACTTAATTGGATATGTAGCCACTCTGTTGTGGCTTACGCTGTAAATCTCTGCCATTGTAACTCGCCAGGCACTCCAGGAGCAGCTGACGTCCTCTGTGCAGGAGATTGGGCATCTGATTGATCCTGTCGCCACAGCAGCCAGAGGCGAAGCTGCCCAACTAGGACACAAGGTGCGGGTCTGACCATATAGCCCTTCATCCCCTCTGGATTTCTAAAGAAAGCCCTATTCTGTCTGTTTTCTATCTTGTGATCCAATTGTTCCTCAGACAGATCTTTTTAAACTCATTCTCCTAGGTGACTCAGCTGGCCAGTTATTTTGATCCGCTCATTGTGGCATCAGTAGGACTGGCCTCTAAACTCCATGACCACCAGCAGCAAATGACTATCCTGGATCAGACCAAGACCTTATCTGAGTCTGCATTGCAAATGCTCTATGCTGCCAAGGAAGGCGGAGGGAATCCAAAGGTGATATGTGGTTATTAGCTAAATTTATATGAATGGATGAAGCTATTTTTTACCACAGAGCAGATGGAAGACACCTTTGCAATGATTTCACTTTGCCACAGTTTCTTTATTCACCAGCTATAAATAAGTTTCACATAATGCATCTCATATGGAGCAGATTTTATGGCTCTCTATTAGCACTAAAATTTATTTCAAGTTCCACATGATCATTTTTTAGCCATTTTCACACCTTTTAATCTCATTTATTCTGTATGCATACTTTTCTATCATAAAATAGCTTGCCTAAACAGCTTTTCATGCCACTTTTAAAATTTGCCACCAATGACATTTAAGAGGTAACACATTTTGTTACTTTTAAAGTCTGGCCCTGTGATGTTTTCTTGTGTGACACTGGGTACTTACCCGCTGTAGGGACACTCTCGAGATGTTGTCAAGTTGATAAATTTGCTTCTGGCTAGACTACGACAGTGTCACAAAGGCATTAATCAGCCAAATGTGTCCCCAGGCGTCCCATACTCATGATGCCATCTCTGAAGCATCCCAGCTGATGAAGGAGGCTGTAGACGACATCATGGTGACTTTGAATGAGGCGGCCAGTGAGGGAGGCATGGTTGGGGGCATGGTGGAGTCCATCGCCGAGTCCATGGGCAGGGTGAATAAGAGCCTGCGTGTCTGTCTAGAGAATACATGAATATGTGATAATGTCTCATGAGAAATCTGTTCAGGTTGTTTAAAAGAATTTCAGGTGACACCTTTCTCTAATTGTCAGAAGGCAAAGAAAGCAATTTTCTTTCAGAGTAATTCCACTTTGGGTGTGCTGAGATTCTGTCCTTGTCGGTGACTCTCATTAGTCCAGTAGATGACAAGTTTTAAAACCACAGCCCACTGGTGATGTTAGTTGTCAGTCATCCTGCTGGGGGAAATGTCACAGTGGTGACAGCTTGGTTAATAATTGATGATGATCTGCACACTCAGACAGATACACTTAGCTCAGATCTTGTGTTTTACTCTTTACTTTTGAATATCAGCCATCATTAAAACAGCATTAGCATATAAAACGTTGAACAAAGCTATGCATATGTGAAAAGGGTTTACATATGCTCATTAAATGCTGTTTAATGGTTGAAAAATTATATAGTCTTTTCTGTAAAAAAGACCTTGGGTTGCCAGATGGTGTGTATCCAGTATTGTACTGTATATTCTTTTCCAGTGAAGCTTGATTTAGCTTTCTGGTTGACTCTTCAATTCATCATTCTAAGTGTGGACCATCTGACCTCTAGAAAAGAATCCATAGCATCCTGGCTACCCAACTCATAATGATTTATTAACATTTGTAACTCTAGACTGACATTCTTCCCACATATTGTTGGTAATTCTGTATTTCAGTTTATTGCACTTTCTCTCTTGTATGCATAGACACTGATGTAATTAAATTTGCAGATATATTGTCATGGTCAGGTTATTAGTCAAGCTGTAGACTATGTTAAGGGTTATTTTTAACACATGCATAAAAAGATAAAACAACCAGTGACAATTTATCAACTCATTGACCTTTAGCTCATTCTGTACAAAAAGGCTTACAGTCTAGCCAGCAAAAACATGCTTGTTTGGATTTAACGTCTTCTCTCTAATTTATAAACCATGATAAGGAAAGCAAATAATACTGATTTGTATAGCTTCTCTTTGTGGGTTTAATTAAAAACATCTCTAATTGTAGACTGTCAGAAAGATTAAAAGGAAAGAGTCATTTGGGCAAATCTCCACATCCAAAATCCAAGTGATGATTATAAAGTGATCAACTACTTACTGTAGTTCTATTTAATTATAGTGTAATTGTTAGTCCCTTGTTTAATGATGTAAAAAAACATTCAAGTTTTCCTCACCACAGCTGGATGATGGAACACCACCTGAACCTGAGGGCTCCTTTGTAGACTATCAGACCACTATGGTGAAGTTCTCCAAGGCAATTGCTATCACGGCACAGGAAATGGTGAGCTCAGAAATGCATTTTTAAATCTGTGTGTTTTCCATTACGCTGCCATTTTACAAAGTCAATATTCTTCAGCTGCTTCCACTGACGATGTGTGTTCTCTCTGCTGCCAGATGACCAAGTCTGTAACCTGCCCCGAGGAGCTTGGTGGCCTTGCATCTCAGGTGACAGTGGACTATGGGCAGTTAGCACACCAAGGTCGCCTGGCTGCAGCTACTGCAGAGCCAGAGGAGGTGAGAGGACATGCTCTGGAAGATGTGGACGAAAATTACAGTCTCTTATGAAAGATGTAGTTGATCACGGCGTACATCATTTTCCAGTTGTGCCCCTGAAATGCCAGACTGAAATATCTTCCTAGGTCTGGATTTTACAGTAAAAATGCTTCCGGATGTATTCACTCACACACCGATCCAAGTGCATGTTTTCTGTTCTTTGATATGACACCCCTTCCTCAAGGCTGCTCCTGACAGTCTGAGATCAAACAGAAATACAACCCTGCAGCATCCATCATTCTCTGCATCCAAACAGATTTTTTTTTTTTGTGTGTGTAGTCCAGAGGACAGCAATGTATGGAAACATTGGACTAATAAGCACGGAGCTCTTATCAATATCTTGTATATAACAGGCTGCTCAAAACCCTGCTGGTTACCATAGCGACATTGTGCCTCTACAAATCTAAAAGCCTATAGTGATGCTTATAATGAAGTACCACCCACCCATGAATCTCAGTCTGGAAATTAAAGGTGTAGTGCCAGCATTCTCTCTCTGAGGGTGCTTGAAATCATTTTTCATCCACCCACTGGATAAGAGACATGCCAGTTTAGAACATGAATGTGATTGTGTAGTACAGAAGACAGAAGATGGATGCAATCTAAGTTGATGCCTCGTTTTGCTCACAGGTTGGATTCCAGATTAAGACACGTGTGCAGGAGCTGGGTCATGGCTGTATCTACCTGGTTCAGAAGGCTGGAGCCCTGCAGCTCAGCCCCACTGACAGCTTCTCCAAACGGGAGCTTATTGAGTGTGCCCGAGCCGTCACAGAGAAGGTAAGCTACAGGGACTGAAACCAGCACACTATCATGCAGGAGGAAGATTTTTTTTTTTAATATCTTGACATTGCAAGTGAACTCTAATTTTGCTGTCATAATTTGCCATCTTTGCCGTTTGAAGCTCAGTAGAGGCATTAACTCAGCATTAGCATTTTTATAAAAATATATTTTATGCATTAAGTCAGTACTGTCGCTGTATACTCTATGTCCCCATTTTAATAAAGACAACTTATTCTAAATGTCTACGGCTGCAGGCTTTAAGGAGTAACAGTTCATAGGTGATTAATTGTTTACTGTCCTGAATCTGACACGTATGCTTATTTTTATTTTAGCTCGTTGTTTGTTAACCTTGCATGGATTCTGTGAAATATACAGTAAATGTACAGTATTTTATACGGTAATAAATTGTGTTTTGCCTTACCGGTCATGCAGGTCATGACAACAGGCTCTTGTTACCGCACTCACGCTGTGAAGCTAATAATAATACTAATGTGTCCCTGCTGTGACCCTGGCAGCAACTACCTAGCACTGCCTGCTCACACATTAAAATACTCTTTACCTGAGACTATGATGTGATTCAAGACTCTTATTAAACTTGTATAATTTGTGGACTCATGTTTGCTAATACCTGAAATCTGTGCTTCATTCAAATATAGCTCTCTATGTGTTTAATTTGTTTATGGGAGACAAGTAGACAACAGTCTTCAAGGTAGTCATTCAGTCATTGATTTAATGCGATTGTGTGGTAAATTGAGGTCTAATGTGTGTTTAACCCTACTCTCTCCCCTTACACCAAGCTTCCTGCTTTAACTGAGGCTGTTTGGATTTTTAATCTAAATATGTTCAACCTATTTTATGAAGGCATCTCTTATTCCAAAAAGGAAAATATGCCTTTTATTTATGGAAATTCTACAATCTGCTATTTGTACTGCATATATATTTTCACCTTTAACAACAGGATGAATATGAGACCTCCGCATCCCTTAATCTGTGCTTCACATGTTTTAGGTGTCCTTGGTACTGTCAGCACTGCAGGTGGGGAACAAAGGCACCCAGGCATGTATCACAGCAGCTAGTGCTGTTTCTGGCATCATCGCTGACCTGGACACCACCATCATGTTCGCCTCAGCTGGAACTCTGAACCCAGAGAATGACGAATCTTTTGCTGACCACAGGTGCAATGACCCGGCTGCAAGCGAGATAATAATTTAGCACCTCTAATCCTCCATAAAGTGAAAAAATACCTGAAACTATTTTGTTTTCAGTTTAGAAAAAGCATTAAAATACACAATGACTTTCAGAACACTGTTAACAATAGAATCCCCTCCAGTCATGTTACAGGCTATATTAAAACTATTCTGATGTGAATAATAATTTATTTTTGAAAATGGTTTTTCCACAGGGTTTTCCACTGTATTGTCCACAATACAATAGTTGAATTGTCATTCACATCTCTTCTTAAAACACCACATTTTCTAAATATGAAAATATTTTTTATTAACTGTCAGATACAAGAGGTTTCCTACTCTCCTAACAGTCTATTTTCAGTGTATAATTACTGATGGCCCCCAATTTCCACTTCACTCCTGTAAATATTGTAACTCTCGATCGTGCTTGGCTCAAAAATATCTGTGATTTACTAATCCTGTTCAAGTGTACACATCTTAAACTCAGATTTTAGGTGAGTACAGATAAGATTTCCACCTTAATATTTCTGAAAATACTCATATGTAAGCCTACTTTTTTGATGACTCACTTACAAATGGCAGTTTGCCAGAAAAGCTGATTTTTTTTTTCATATAATGGATGAAAATATGAACTTGTCCCCACTAAACAAACATTCTGTTGCTAGAAAAGCAACAGCTTTCTTTCATATTTCTAGTACTTGAGTATTGACTGTGGAGCAGATTGTGACACAATGTGTGCCGTCCCTCAGGGAGAGCATCTTGAAGACAGCCAAGGCGCTGGTGGAGGACACCAAGCTGCTGGTTGCTGGAGCTGCATCCAGCCAGGAGAAGCTGGCCCAGGCTGCCCATTCCTCAGCCAAAACCATCACCCAGCTCACCGAGGTGGTCAAACTGGGAGCAACCAGTATGGGCTCAGAAGATCCTGAGACACAGGTGAATTAAACACACCCAGTTAATCTAAATGGCCACAGATGTGTTGGCCATGTGTCATCAGAGTTGAGTAGTTGTTATTTCTTTTGTCACAGTATCTCTGGTAGTTTGTGGCTGAATTTTAACCCTTCAATAAAACTTGATATCATTATACAGTTCATTAGAATTAGTCATCTGCTTTGAACGTCCTTTATCTTTCAGTACTCCCCATTATTAGATTCTCTGTGTAATTGCAGTATTATCTGATGCACATTGTGTCTCCATCCTCCTTGTGTGTATATCTCTATCTCTGCCCTCCACAAAGTCTGAAGTATCATGACTAGGTGGGTGTGATAAGGGCTGCAGTGTTAAATCCTCTCCCCAGGGTATTACTGATAAACCTATACTCTGGCCATTGTGCCATATTGATTCCAACACTATCTCCTCAGGTGGTTCTGATAAATGCAGTACGAGATGTTGCAAAGGCCCTGGCCGAGCTGATCGGTGCCACCAAATGTGCTGCAGGCAAGGCAGCTGATGACCCATCCATGTACCAGCTGAAGAGTGCTGCCAAGGTAAAGGAATATGGACTGGTCAAACAAATGACTGTTCAAACTGGTTAGTTTTACTGAGTTCAGCAATACTGTGTGTGATGTATTATTGCTTGAATGCGTCTTAAACTAAAAAAAAAAGCACTCAGAGAGCGCAGACCTCCGCCAAGCAGCTCAGTTCCCCCCATATTGGGATTTCCACCTAAAATAACAGTCCTACAATTATTTTGTCTCCATCTTTAGATTCCTTGACCATGAAAATGTACCTCTAGCAACTGGATTCATGTTGATATTATTAGTTCAGCAGTTATTCACAAAATTGTCTTTTTTGATAACGGCGGTTTTCTTCTGTAGCATCACCAGAATCGAATCATTTGTTACTTTCACAATTCTCAACATTCCCTGAAAATTTCAGCAAAATCTGTTCATTCGTTTTTGAGTTATTTTGCAAACAGTCAGGGGTAGAAACATAACCTCCTTGGCATAGGTAAAAAAAAAAAAATCCTGGGTTGCAACTTAGTCTAAACACATGCATGTGAGCTGGACTGAAGTGTTTTAACTGTATGTGCTAACAATCCAGCCAACTGCTTAGACTTTATTCCTCCTACTTGTGATACATCCAGCCCCTTTTTTAGTCTGTATCACTCTGTGCCATAATTATGCTTGTGTGTCTTATTTACCAAAACTGGAAAAAAAAATTTGTGACTCCCACATTCACATATTTTCTGACTGTACACTGTGGTTTGCGCCTTCTTTTCCAGTTACACAATAAAAAAGCACTTCAATCTTTTGAAAATACAGCCATTACTCTAAAATAATAATGACAATATTATAGCTTTACTACTATGATATTTGTCATTGTATTTGCACGTTGTTCACACAACTACTGTCCAATTAAATTCAAATAAATAGCGTATTCTAAATATTTTGATATAATTGAATATATATTGCACCATTTTATGTTTTTCAGAAATTTTTTTAAATATTTTTTTTAAAGGTGGTGACCATCTGAATAGGAGGTATGATGCAGTGGCTTTTTATATTTTACTTATAATATAGTATAATATAGTAATTTCATTTCACTGTCTACAATCTGTGATGTTTTCAGTACTTGGCAAAAATGATTTAACAGATGAGTCAAGCTGTGTCTAAAATCACAGCCTTATTCCCTCAGTCACTGCTCCTAATATAATCAACCATCAATAGTTCACTCACTAGCAATCACTAATCACACATTTCAGACTCTTGTCAATTTCCATCATAACTGACAACTATGGAATCACGCAGTGGACATTTTCATACCTATAAAATGTAATGCACTTCACTGTGGGATTGTTGTCACAAAGTAGTATATACGTATGTCTTGGTGACTTCTTTTTACATTGCATTGAGCCAAGTATATAGCCTATAATTAAAAGCTTTGGGGGAAAAGTTAGAGACCACTGCAATTTCTGAATTCAGCATGTCTGCGTGTACGACAGCCATTCCATTCCTGTATCTATTGAATTCCAACACAAACACGCCTTTTTCTACTTAAAGGGGAAAAAATTGTTATTTTTGCATGTGGGACCTTATTTCTGAATTAAAA
>JAPTYR010000001.1:20148255-20161565 GCA_029814505.1 Siphamia roseigaster | reverse complement strand
AGACGTAGGGAAATCAAGTTTAAATATCAAATCATTCCGGCATAAACAAGTACATAAATGTACTTGTTATCAAACGGTATTGTCAAGAAAATATATACATTTTATTTTCTTAACAAAATCCCATGTTAAAATCTGTTTCTCTTTTTTCATTATTTATTGCCGGCCAGTTAATTATACGTCAGCTTGTACACCTCTTTGGGTCATAGCATCTTGATTAATATGTTGCATCCTAATATACGCAACGGTTAATAACAGAATCTTCGCAGAGTAGTGGTGACCGTTACAGGTGTTGTAGTTTGTTATAGTTGGAGCATAGTTAGAGCGAATTGTTGAGAGTTATTAGGATATAGTGTACAGTTGTGAGAGTGGGTGATATTGCTAGTGGCGAGAGATTGTGTGCTGAGACTGTGTGATTGTGTTGTTAGTGTGTGTGAGCGTTTGAGAGTGTGTGTGTTGTGGTGTTAGCGGTAGTGTTAGTTAGCGTTAGTTATATGAGTGCTCCACAGAGATGTTTGCTGGGCTGTCCGCCCATGCAAACAACACTATTTAACATCCCGGCGAGTCCCGGAATTCGTGCCTGCTGGTTCGAGTTCCTGCATTTCGACGAGAGAGGGCTGACGAAGAGAGACCGGGTTTGCGCCAGACATTTCACAGAGTCCTGTTTTATCAACTACGGGCAGTACTCCGCGGGACTGGCGAAGGAGCTAATCCTTGAGGACACGGCTGTGCCATCAGTGTACACTGTTGGGACATCTTCTAAAATACCAGTGAGTGTCTGATACAAATTAGACCGAAGTTACCGTCATCTTGTTTGTATTGATATGTGATGATCATGTCGTACGAAGTACTACTGCTAATGATTTTGATGTCTTGTTACTTATCAGTGCTTCAGGCAGACACCTTTTGGCTAAACGTTTTTTGGTAGCGCGCTGATTCCACCAAACTACTATGCCTATGTAATGCTTAGTTTTTGTTTTTTTTTTAGCCAAAAGTTGTCTCTTTACTTACTGTCATCCAACAAAATATCATAACCGACATTACCTCGGTCTGACTAAGTAATACAAACGTTTTGAGACTGGCGTTCTAGGTTATTTTCCATGCAAAGTGTTCCTTCATAGAGCCCAGCACAAAATAGTCACAGATCCTTCTAATACGCCTATTTCAACTGCTCAGAAACGTCGTTTCATACTTCTTGTAAAGAATGTGACTTGTTTATTTCCAATCTCTGTCCATTGTCATCTTTAGACCAGAGATGTCGCCTGTCAGTACAGCCCGACTCAAAGGGACGTTTTCATCCAGACCTCAAGGAGCTCCGTTTCAAAAACAACCAGTACCCGCAGTAAAGGTATAAATACATGAATATGTCTATTAAACAATATTTCGTTCTATCCTAAATGCAGAGTTGGGCAGTAATGCATTACAAAAGTAAGTTAATTAAAGGAGCAATACAGCAGCATATTGAAATTGACTGAACTGGTCTTTTAATTACTGTAATGCATTACTTGTTGCTGTAATGCTGTAATATAAGGCATTATGGCTAAAATCTGTGGTTACAATACTAAATAAATACTTAAGTTACAATGCATTACAATGACCTGGATTTTAGTGGTATTCAATGTGGTGCGTCAGAAAGAAGCTATTCCTGAACCTGGAAGGAAGGTGAAAAAGTCATGACTCATAGCGCTTGACTTACACTTAACTAAATTACCAGATCCATATTTAGTCCTACAGTAACTTGCCCTACACTGCCTAAATGTGCATATTATGACAGTGGTGGTCTATTACTTCAGGTATCTCGTGCCGTCCAGCTGGCCACTCAGTGGCTGTGGGCTGCTCAATGGCCGACTTCCCTGAGCTGCTGCTGACCTCAACACCAATCAAAGGCAAAAGAAAAAGAGTACAGTTGGAGGAGCTGAGCATGAGCTCCATTGAGTCAACTGATCCAATGGATTCCACCTATCAGCCCAGCTTCACTGAAATTTCACAGGACAATGCGAGGTAGAGTGTGTGTGTGTCTGTCACCTGTATCCAGCACAACTTATTCATTCACAAAAACTGTGTTCATGTGACCTCCATTTAGGAAGTACCCGTTTGCCTTAAGATTGGCCTTATATTGATATTTTTATTACTGCAGTATATGTATTACGACATTTAGGAATTATGCCTTCCATGTTACTGTTCTTCATCTACCTTTTTTGCTACCTCCAGTGCTCCTCCACTGTATGAAAGCAGGAAGTACATGGTGTTTGAAGAGAACCTCTTGCAGCTGCTGAGGAACTGCCCAACCTGCATGCGACCATGCCAAATTGACACCTTTGAAATTGGCACTTTTTTATCGGTCAAACAGGTATGTATTGTATGTATGTATGTATGCACAGAAAGTGAAGTCTTCATCTTTGTTAGCACATACATAGATATTTTTTTCTGTTTTAACACAGACATGCAGCAACTGTGTCGTAACCAACAAGTGGCAAAGCCAGCCTTTTATTAGAGACATACCAGTGGGAAACCTCCAGTTGTCGGCTGCAGTCTGCTTTAATGGGGCTTCGTTCCTTCAGATTCACAAGGTTTCTTCTGTGTTCTATTTTTTTTCTCTATATTCTCATTGCATGTGCTGCTTAGCAAAGTTCAAATAACAGGTCATTGTTATGTATGGTGTTTCATTTGCTTTTGTAGGTACTGTCGTCACTACGAATGGCATCCATCTGTCCCCGCACATTCAACCACCATCAAAGCTTCTTCCTGCAACCAACCATTCTTTGGCAATGGAGGGCAGAGCAGCAGCAGATCATTCAGCTGGCCAAACAATGCCATAAACCAATCACATTAGGAGGCGACATGCGAGCTGATTCTCCCGGTTTGTCACTATTAATTAATTGAACTTGACACACAGATTTTACAGTGATGAAAACACTCTTCCATCATTGTGTGTTTTGATCTCTATTCTCAGGACATTGCGCTAAGTACGGCTCATACACTACAATGGTTCTTGATTGCAACAAGGTTGTGGACATTCAATTAGTCCAGGTAAGCTGCTATCATATTATTGACAATACTTGTGTCTAATATTAAAGTCATTGCAGTGACTGCCAATTATAAATGTGATTATTTCAGAGTAATGAGGTCGGAAACAGCCAGAGAATGGAGAGGGAGGGCTTTGAAAGAAGCCTTCATTTTCTTGAGTCGGAGGGGTTGGACATTGGAGCCATAGTGACTGATCGCCACCCATCGATTGGGAAGTTCATGAGGGAGCAAAGACCTTCCATCAGGCACCTGTACGACACCTGGCACCTTGCTAAAGATATTTTTTCCACATAGTAGTATCAAAGGATGATGGACAAGATTGTGGTTCATTCATGGCAGTTGCTTATATGTAACTATAAAAAGAAAATTAAGGATGACATTTTGTCATCGCTCTGCTCCTGGGTTAGGTTTACAGAAAAGGATTGATGGCCTAGGGAAGATGAAGGGATGTGGGGACGTGGCCTTGTGGAGGAAAAGTTGCGTGAACCATTTGTATTGGTGTGGAGCGTCTTCAAAAACACCCCAAGAAGCCATTGCAAAGTGGACATCAATTGTCAATCACATGCACAATGTGCACCAGCACGACAATGAGTTGTACCCCAAATGCCCCCACCCACCTCTTGAAAGAGAATGGCTGCAGCCACGTAAGCATACATGTCCAACTACAACTTTAAAAAACAACAAAAAACTTTTGACCCATTTTGTCATTACTTCGATGTAATTTCTCAAAACATGTAATGCACAACAACTTGGTCAAATATATGGCAGTAATGTTAGATGCCCAGCCCGTGTCATTTCTGTAATTTACATGATAATATTCATCCACTTACTTTATTATATTTGCTTGTTATATACTTGACAGACACTAAAGCATCTGAGAGACTGTGTGACATCCTGCAGTCACCTCGTCTTCTTAAAGACATAGGACACCTAAGCCCCCAGTACCAGTCATCCTCCATAGAGGGATTTCACAGCCTAATAATACAATTTGCTCCCAAAAGCAAACATTTCCCCTACTTGGGAATGCTATGCAGGTAAGAGAATCGGTACCAGTATGGCACAGGGGCAGCTCAGACACAGGGCATGCAACAGAGTCATCATGCCTGCTATTTGTTTGTGTGAAACAAGTCATCCCTACCCAATACCAAGCTTCATTCTTGACTCTTTTTTTTTTCATGTGCAGAATTCTACTAGCTGCGCTACACTACAATGACAACTTAGACAGGGGCTATTCAACGGGACCAAATGGGGAGGCTGTAGTGAAGTTAAGGTGGCCAAAATTCAAAAAGGGGGAGTTTTCAGTGCATCGTACAAGGCCTGACCCCACATACAGTAAGCCATCCTCAGTCAAATGACTTCACTTTTTATAATAGAACACAATATTAGGAGAGTGTCTTCATGTTCTGCCTCAGATTTCATCATTCCGAGTTAGCCAAAAAGTGGCCCAAGTTACGTGAATATGCACCATATATTTCACAGATCATTTCTCTTCTTGTGTATGTCCTCTGTTTGCAGACTATGTCAATGGCTTACAAAAGGTTCTTTTTGAGGAGGTGGTCATTGACCCTGGCCGGTTCCAGGAACTGAAGGATAAGGTGGACATCCCAGAGAACCTGAATGCTCAACTCGCGAGGCCTGATCCCAACCAGGCTATTGTGCTCCCCTGGTCCCGCTTTGCCCAAGAGGAGCAGCAATCAGGGTAAATTATACCTCCCACTTATAATTACAGCATTACACAATGTTATGCCATGACTCATGGCCTTTCTTTTGACTGTAGTGTTTTCATGTCTTATATCTTAAAAAAAAGGTAGTTTAACAACAAACGTAATGTGGGACAATGCATTGCTGTTCTGCCTCAGATGTCACCAGTCTTTCAGAATTAGCCCAATTTACCTGCCTGAATGCACCCTGTATTTCAAAGATGATTTCTTTGTTTATTCATTTCCTTTTCAGGACACAGCCATGCCTTTTTGAGGATGTGGTCATCGATCCCACCAGCTTCTAAGAACAATCATTTTCAATAAATATCATGTACAATGAAACACACCTACAAAGTCTTTTTGGGGGGGCGTGGGAGGTTTTAAAATCAAGATGTTCTTTTTGTAATTATGAGCGAGAACCAATAGGTAAGAAAGACAAAGACACAGGCATCTGCACATCAATGTATATTTAATAACTTAATGGATAACAATGTAACAAGAGTAGTAGCATGCACAGAGGAAAAGTAATCCCCTAGTCCTGGAGTCTACGTTCTATTCCTCTGTAGTGGAGAAAAATCACAAAATAGCATAGTCTTCCTGACATTAGCTAGTCTTTGTTGTAGCCATTGTAATTATTTAAAAAGGGCAATTCCAAGCTATTTAAATCTTTGGCTAAAATGACTAATGTATAAAAGCATGATTATGAAAATTTTCTGTGTAATTGCTCCTGTCTGATTCTTTTACACTTGAACATTATCAAATTTGGAACATTACAGCCAAAGGTTCCAAAAGCCTTGATTTTCCCTTGAAGATATTGATAGACATGCTTACTCGAAAAGTTGGATGAATTGGAGGCAACTGAAAACCAGTGTAGCCTTCATCTGATGGTGCAGGGAAAGCAGCTCTGATGGCCGTTACAACACAAGCGGGGATGGTTACACGATAGCGTGCCCCCAGGTAGCCCCAACACCACTTCACAAAGATGCGATAAGCAGTGTGTCGCCAACGCCTACACAGAAAATGTTAGTCAGAACACTGTAGTAAGAAGAATTACATCATTATACATACATGTCATACATTACCCTGCACTTTACTGCTAAGGAGAACACCCTGACAACAACCACCTATGACCTTGACACCTAGGCTTCCTCAAAAGATCAAGATTTTTTTGTCTTGTGGATGTTACTTGTATGTAAGTATGTTGCTCAATGTAAGTTGATTCAACAAAATGTATAGTTTTGTTTTCATATGTGAAAATGCAAGGAATAACCTTTTCAATTATCAATTTGTGTGCCGAGTTGAGTAAGAATGAAGTAAAAGTGCTCTTGCAAATGTAATTCTACTTACAACTCTGTTCATGTGTGTCTGAAAACATACCCCCACCCTGAGTAATGACTAACAATATGCCCTATGCTTACTCGTTTTCTGAAAAATTTCCCTGGTCCTTGTCATAGTGGTACTGCACTATATTTGCATATTCGGTCTGCAGTACCCAAGGATCCAGACACACACTAGGGAAGCCTGCATGCTTTGTGATGCAATTTGGCTTCTCCAGGCCCACCAACACCGCTTCCTCACATTTTTGGATGATCTGTGTAACAGATAACAGATTATTCCTAAAACACATTCCATGTTCATCACAATGGGCTTGTTGCAGAATCTACTATCATTTGCTTCCTGTCTTACATTGTTGGACAAACTGAATAATCCTGGTGTGTCTGAGCACAGTTATGAGGTCAGACATTAGGATTAATCAATTTGTCCAATAATGTGTAACCATTAGTAGGCTACACTAAGGGTAACCATTAGACTACATAATGTCACTACAGTAATTAGGTAGTAATTCTCATAGGTAAATAAATCACACGTACAATATAGTGGCAAATAGAATAGTCATTATGCTCATTTATGAAAAAAGAGATACAGTTTACTCTGTTTTGCTCTATGGTAATTCGAAGAATGAAATGGAAAATCTAACCTGGTCTACCTCCTTACAACATATTTTCTTAGGACCTGAGGGCATGTTGACACAGTTGTCACAGGAACACCTGGATGTGAGGCATATGCAATGGCTATGGTGGTCTATCATTCAATGTAGCCATGTACGTAACTGTAAAGTTGTAATGATATGACTAATCGTACTTTTACACAGGAATGTCATTCTTTTATTCGGTATTACTTTACCATTGAGTAACGTCCCAGTGTTCACGGGGGTGGACGTCTGTGTCTTCGGCAGGAGTGGTGCTGACAGCGTTGCGAGGCAAGGGCTCAAACATATACGGTTGTATGCCTGTCGCCATGGTGTCCTCTTCCACGTCTTCCCCCCCACTTTCCTCATCTAAGCAGAAAATATACGACGGAGGAGAGTCGTCTACCACCTCCGACACAAAACTCTCCTCCATGTTGTCCATAGCGTTCCTTCTCGACAGTGTCATTGGCGTTGGCTCGTTGCTAAGAGAAACCGGCCACAATCAAACTTGCTTGCACACCTCCACGACAACAATCCCGCCCTCTTGATAAACGACCAATCAGATTCACTTTATTCACTCGGGTAAAGTCGTGTAAAGTCGTGCTCCACTCGGGAGAATTCTGAACGACAACGGTTGGAACGGCGGTTTCCCTCCGTCTTTAAGAAAGCAACCCTTGCTAGCTGACAGCTGCCTTGATCACAACACACAGCTGCCCGAGAAGAACCTCTGCTCTGTTACCAGGCAACCTCCCTTGTCTGTCAAACAAATCCTGGCATTGACCGATGACGTCACTTTCTCCGGCCTCCCGATTTTATTTAAATTATTACGGACAAGTAGTTTCAGGTCTGAAACATGACACGATTGAAATTGCTATGACTATAGCACAATATTAAAATTGTGAACGATTCATTTACTGCCCACATTCGCTTGCCCCCATGGCTGTTGTTGAGTGGATATCGTGTGACACAATATCTTCGGAAGTGCATCAAATGCAAAAAAAAAGTGATATGGGTGAGTAGAGTGATGTATTTTAATTCAGAAATAAGGTCCCACATGCAAAAAAGTTTGTCCCCTTTAATCAACATCTGATCCATGTTTTACTTAAGATGGAGTGGCATAAACACCACTATTGTGGACATCACTATCTTCTTACAGTAGGCAAAAACAGTGCTATTGATAAATTAAAAAAATTCAAAAAAAAAATTGGAATCCAAAATACCTACTGAAAACTACTAGACTTCTGCTCTGACAATGTTTCCAAACTCCGAGGACCAGTTTTTAATATCAGGACAATGCTCTTGGCCTCAGCTAGGTGGTTGACAGACCACCAGATGAAGCCCCTGTAATAGCCAGCCCAGTGTCCAGACCTGAACCCTTTGGAAACTTCTGGAGGAACATGGATGGTCACAAGGCGTCGAACATTGTTGAACATTTTGAATTTCTATACCAGAAGCTGCATAAAGTCATGGAGGCGAGCCAAGATACATGAAAGCTGCCATTTAAAATCAGGGTTATTCCACCAAATATTGACTTCTGAACTTTTCCCAAGTTACAGCATTAGTATTGCTTTTAGAAATCAGTATGAACTGGTTTTCTTTGCATTATTTGAGGTCTGAAAACACCTGCATTTTTTATTTTATTTTTGACCATGTGTCATGTTCTGCAAATGCATGCTCTAAATAATAAGATTTGTATTTGCAATTTGGGAAAAAGTTTGTTGGTGGTTTAGAGAATAAAACGAAAATGTTAATTTTACTCCAACACATACCGATAAGTAGTAAAATTAGAGAAAGTGATAATTTTGCAGTGGTCTTATTTTATTTTATTTTTTTCCCAGAGCTGTGTTTTCACTATACTTTCAAAAGCACCCACATATTCCAGTTTCTGTCTCCTTACCTGCTGCTTCTGCTTCTAACTTCAGGTGGTAAAGCTCAAGCAGATCGAACACACACTGAATGAGAAGAGGATCCTCCAGGCAGTCAGCTTCCCTTTTCTGGTGCGGTTAGAGTACTCATTCAAGGTATGGAGATTTTATTATGCAGCAGTTGTGTGTGATGATTCTGAATGACCAGAATGATTCATCCATATCTGCTCTTTGGCTTTCTTTGCATCTCTCATAGTAGTTTTAAAATGAACTGTATGTCTTCCTAGCATGTTTATGAAAGTGAACAGAACAATAAGTGACTGTTTTGCCCTGACACATCCAGTCATCACACATCACGTGAGAGAGTCGTGTACTATCAAGACAATGAGGATCTGGGTTCCTTGGGCATCAAACAGTAAAACTCGCAGTGTGATGTTACCTTTACCTGTTTAGCTCAGATTTGGGTTCAACTAAGCCCCCGTAGCCAATATCCGGCCTGTTAATTTAAGAAAGCATCAGAAAAAGAAAGTGTGGGGCTGAACTGTAAAACAACTTATTGTCTATGTGTGCGTGTGTGTGGGTGGCATTTTCTAATTTTTGGCAAAGAATTTTGCGCCCTTTTTTTGTTCTTTTCTTTACCTTAAAGCCATATCAAAAAGTCTAAACAGGCTTAATAAGACAAAAACAAGGCAGACAGATTGAGACATGGAAGATCTCAGATAGTTTTTTAATATTACTATTATACTATTAATTCAGCTTCTTCAAGTTGACTGCACTTGGTTTACTTTCATATACTTAAAATATACAGTAGGTGATTGGTTATATTATTATCTTATGATCATTTATTTAGCACCATTGTTATAATATGTTGAGAGATTTATTTATTCACTCAGATATTTACCTCCGCCAGGAGGTTATGTTTTTGCCGGAATTTATCTGTTTGTCTGTCTGTTTGTTTGTTTGTGTACAAAATAACTCAAAAAGTAATGGATGGATTGGAATGAAATTTTCAGGATAGCTTGGGAATGATATGAGGACCCATCGATTTTGGTGAAGATCCGGAAGAGATCCTGGATTCTGGATCACTTTGAAATTTTCTTTAACATTGCGGTAAATGGGGAATAGCAATGCTTGGCGGAGGTCTGCGAGTGCTTTTCTAGTTGCATCTGTTTTTATCTGTGGGCTGTCCAAGCAAACCAAATTCAATCTGAGTCAATATTTATCCACAGCTTTCCATTTTGGATCAGTGCAGTTGTAACTGCACTACAACTACAATTATAGAAGCTAGCAAGACGCAGACTAAGATCAGGGTTGACCCAGGACCTGTCCCCCTGTTAATAGAGGTCAAACACAGACTAGTCCCATCCCTCCCACTGTCCCACCCAGAGAGGGCAGTTACCCGACTGCTGTTCCCACAGTTCACTTTCATGCAAGTTCTTCTTCCTTTTTTTGTTTCCCGATAGATAACTCCACTACATCTTTGTAAACTGATCCGCTGGGAATCTGACATGCGTGACGGATTGTCAAGTCGTCACTTTTTTTTTTGTTTTGTTTTTTGCTCTTCTTTTCACGGGGCCCTACGCAATGTTCGTAGTGTACATATTGGGTGAAAACATATGGTGGAAAACACATGTTACGTGGGGAAGAGGCATATGCGGCATATTGCTGATTACACAGTAATCCACGCTATCGCAAAAAACTGGAAGGACTGATATGTATGTGTGTGTATGTATGCGTGTGTGTATGTACAAACGCACACACTCTGACTGGCTTCCCTTGAGTCTTAAAGGTCATTTAAGTAGTAATGAAAGTGCCACACAACAGGAAAATAGGTTATTAACCACCTACATCTGAGTGAAGAAAAAAATCATGAATCACCAACAAATAAACTTAATTCCATCTCATTAAATACCAATGTTTTAGTTTTGTAGAGCAGTACTGTAAGGGGATGCTTCACACTGTATGGTTTTTGATATGCCCAAAAATTCCTGACATTGTTTAATTTCAGGGTTCCCATAGGGCCTTAAAAACTCTTAGTAAGTCTTAAGTTGTGTTGCCATAAACTTGTTCACCCTATTGTGTTTAAATGTATTTGGGAAATGTCCAAGCTGCAAAGAAAGTCACGTTAGCCTACCACCTGTTTCAACCCAACAATTTATATTGAAACTCGGACCCAATTATCAATAATTTTGCAGCCCCCCCGCTGCAAGTATGGTAGTGAAATGGCCATTAATTTCTTTTCTAAGCAGTCTTCGAAAGGTCTTTTAAAAACTCTTTAATTTAGCTTGTACAAACCTGTAGGAACCATCTTAATGGTACAACACAATTCTCCAGATAAAGTTTTCACCCTTTTCATTATTTTAAAAATAATTGTGCATATAACATGTTTAGAAATTTGTACATTTCCTTCACATGGACATTAGAGTTGAGTCCTGGATAATATGTCCCATTTAAAGCAGTGCATGACTTTTATCACAAATTTCTCTTTGTATTTGTAAAAGCCCAGTAATGGCCTATTTATGACTAATCCATTAGTCTTTCCATGCTCACACACCTAAATCACTTTCTTCACAATGAACAACTTCAAAGATGACTCCATCATAAGACGTCCATTTGTTTACACACCAAACTGAAACCTCACTTGGGCCTTTACAGAAACTTTGTAGTGAAGTGCATTGTCAGAATTCCATGTTGCCTCAGTGGCAACAAACATGGAGACAACGAGCAATGAAACCGTGGTCAGAAACAGAGGAAGCAATCACTGTAGTCAATTATCATCTTATAATATGGGGTGTGTGATCATGAAAACCAATACTTGGACACATCAGTTTTATGACATTTTCGGAATATATCATTGCGTTGGTTTATCATACAAGCCTGGTGAACATACAGGGTATGACCCGACCCTCACCACTCACTTGCTCCTTACAGTATGTGGATGATAAACCTACCCAATAACATATTTTAAAAATGATGTCCAAATATTGTTTTTCATGATCACACACACCTTATTTTAAGATAACAATTGCCGTACAGTGATTCCTTCCATTTCTTCTGACTCGATAGCGGAGATGGTTTCATTGCTTGTTGTCTCCCTGTTTGTTGCAACTGCGGCTGCCTGGAATTCCCATTCCTACAAAGCACTTGGCGACAAAGTTTCTGAAAAGGCCTGAATGACATTTTGATTTCCTATGAAAACAGACGGAGTCATCTTTAAAGTTGTGGACTGTGATGGAAGCAATTTAGGTGTGTAAGCAAGGAAAGACTAATGGATTAATAATAATTAGGCTATCACTGGGGTTGTACAAATTTTAAGGCAAATTTGTGATCAAAGTCTTACGCTGCTTTAAGGTTGTCATCAGCAACTATGGAAATAAATAAGTTCTGTCACATGTAGAGAGACTACAAGTATCTAAATACCTTTCCTCTTGAACTTTTCCACCCCCACCTTCATGGTTGTTTGCACCTGCTCTGACTGACCCAGTGGACAGCAGTGCTCCAATTGAGGCCTTATGCAGGTTAAGCTGTTTAGATGCACCTAAGATGCCCTAGGATGGAATATCCTGGCTGCTTCAAATAAACCTATTAACAGAATATTCCTGTCCACCTGTGTTGTCCAGCACTGAAAACTTCACAACAAACACAGACTTAGTTTGTCCTACTTCGATTTGCTCTGTTCTATTTAACAGCGAACACTGTAGGAGTTAATTGCAACCTCCTAGTCTGTAAATAACAGCAACTGGCTCCTCAAAAAGCTCAAAGGTACTTGAGATTTGAAAGTATATACTAATATAATATAGTAATTTTATCTGGAGCTAAAATTGATGAACAAAGGAGCAAAACATGATTTACAAATGCACTATAATTTACTAGCAAATATGATTCAACAAATCATTTAATTGTACATAACAGACATAATCTAATATGTTGTTTCAGAGGTATCTACATGTTTTACATGTAAAAAAAAATTTATACATCTCAGAAAGACACACAAAATGTGAGTTTTGGCATAGTGTTTCCTCAGTTTTTAACCTCTGCCCTTGCTGCAGGGTATTCAGTCATCAGTTGTCTGTCCCTCCGTTCATACAGAGGGGGTACATCTTAGACGTGCTTTTTCTGAAGTGTGATTTATTAAAAATATGTGTGTGGGGGTTTTTTTGTTCTTTTTTGTTTTTTCCAACGGCACTGTATGTTAGTGAACCACGGCATAGTTGTAAAACATACATTTTACACGTAAATTATTTCCATATTTATTGGCTAAACCTTCCTTTTATAGTCTCCTAAATACTAAGTATTAACCCTATAAATATAAAGTAAATTCTGTTTTATTGTTTGGTAATTACCTCAATATGTATGTTAATTCAGAGGAACTGCAGCTGAAATTCTAGGGAAAACTAAGCTAATTAAAGTGCAGCTGTGACCATTTTAGGAAGGTCATAACTTGTATATAATTATGTTATTCTATTAAAATGGGTGACTGATTAGTAGAAACATCACTTCTATTACACATCAATTCAAGTTTCTCAAGTTAAAGTTATAATTATCTGAGATTGAGTGAATGGAGGGTTTTTTTTCTTTGTCTTTCTTTGCACTTACTTACACAGTTTAGCTAACTATCTGACATCATACTGGGTTGTACCATATATTCTCAGATAAAATGCTTCATGATTGGAGGACTGAAAAAGGAAGGATTTCCATTAGGGCTGCACAATTAATCGAAAATTAATCAAAATCGCGATTTTGGCCGCCACG
>JAPTYR010000001.1:20057697-20073725 GCA_029814505.1 Siphamia roseigaster | reverse complement strand
CCCCCCCCATCCTCCGCTGCACCTCCCTCTTCCTCCTGTCTGTCATTCTCTCACTCTCCCTCCCTCACTGTCATTCCTTCACTTCGACCATGCTGCTTTATTTAACTTCCAGCCGACCCCTGGTGCACGGACATATGTGTGCATCCACAGGAATGCCCTCTGGTCAACTGACTACAGCAGATCATCTGTTGTAAGCCATGGAAGGAAACTTCTGGACTGAGGCACTACCTTTCAGAGTGATAAACTTGATTTTGAAATTGAACCCCTCCTTTAAAAATGACACCCGATGACCTATGACACCTCTCAACTCCAGGCTAATTGGGCATGGGGAGATACTGTGGATATTATAACAGACTGCCCCCTCTATGCACACTTCTTAAGCCTTCTCTTTCCAGCTAAATATAAACATCCTCTGCTAACTTTGCATCACCACCATCAGACCCTCCACAGAGCCACCCCTGTTTAATGATGTCATTTGCTGCCTTGGATGAACCAAGACATGAATGACCTGTTGTGCCTCAATCTCAAGCGCGACAGCCAGGGATCTCAGTCCAACACTCTGGGGCTGCCATGAAGCAGTGATAATATTCCAGACTCTGAGGGCTTAGCTGGGGCATTCCCCTGGGTGAAGCCCTCCACACTAATGACCAACAGTCAGGGGTACAGTTTCCATGCTGAATGAAAGACATGAAGTCACAAGTGGTAAGATAAGAGGGAGATGTGAAGTGGCACTGGAATATACAGTATCAAATAGGAGTGAATACGTGTTTTGTAAAAGGTCAAAAATCACTCCTATCCATTTCTCTTAATGTGCAAATTCATGCAAGTAACTGTCAAAAAAGTTGTGGCAATGCATGTTTCACTTTAAGAGATAAAAGCAAGCACTGAACCAAGGAGCAATTATGGTTAACATTAATAAAAAGGGGAAAAAAAGAACATAAATCTGTCACTCACTTGCATGTGGTTTTGAAGTAGAAGGTAAAATTTTTTAAAGTATTTTAGCAGAATTTCCTTAATATTTTCACTTAACATAACTGGGGTGTAGCGGTACAGAAACATTTCAGTTCAACATTTTAGGGTCTTTGGTTTGATATATTTTGGTGCAGTGATGGAGACCACTGAAGTGAAAACCAAAAGTGAAACTTAAGAGAGCTAGATAATATTTTTACCTTAATTAAACGGTTTCAGAGTAATTGCGATGATTAAATGGCTTGTTATGAATTGAATGGAAGCCCTCTGTCCACCCACTAGTGCCTCTAGGACCGATTCTACCCCTTGCAACAGCTCAGCGCATGACCTATGGCCTAGAGCTCGTCTAAGATTTCATGTCTTGCGAGAAACATCACAGTTTACAGCACTACCACACAAATACACCTCCAGCCAGGTACTGCTGATAACTGTAAACACAAGCATCCATCCTTCATTTGACAGGTGTTTACAGCGGCAGAGCCGGCTCAGATAAATCCTCTATAATCTATGTGTTTGAGTGGATTTGTGCTCTTGATGATGCCATTGATTGTTACAGCGTTTAATAGTTTATGAACTCATTTTATATACGATGCCAGGATGTTTGTTGACTAGCGCAGAAGTTAGCATCCTCACGAGTAATCCTGGCTGTTTGTCTCATGTAGGTTTATTTTGTTTACTAGATTGTCCTTAGTGTGTTTTTATTACTAGACACAGAGTTTTATCAGTTAAATCTAGTTTTTGTCAGATGTTTGTTGTTCATTTTATGACCCATGCCTAATTGTTTTCATCCAAATAGTGACTGACAGAATAACTAGTCAACTATGTAGTCGCCTCCGACTGCCAGAGGTATATCTCCAAAACGCGATGCTTCCAGTCACAACCACTTCCACCACTTCTGTCCACCCATTCAGAAGTTATGGGTCAAATAAAAAGTCAGCCATCTTGAGAGTGTTGGCCTCCAAAATGTAATCAGTTCATGTACCAATCCTAGAGCATTAGTACACCGAATTTGGGGAAAATCCGTCAACCCGTTCAAACGTTATCGTGTTACACAAAATATCTTATGCGACAGACACGGCAGTGCACACAAACCCATTACATCCCCAATGCGCTGCGTTTTGGGGATATAATCAGTTCATGTGCCTGTTCTAAAGCATGAGCACACCAAATTTGGTGGCAATCTGTCCACCCGTTTAAAAGTTATAGACCAAACAAAAATTCAACTACCTTGAAAGTCTTGGCCTCCAAAATCTAATCAGTTCATGTACCTGTCCTAGAGCATTAGTAAACCGAATTTGGTAGCAATCCATCCACCTGTTCAAAAGTTATGGGCCAAACCAAAATTTGACCATACTAAAAGTCTTGACCTCCAAAATCTAACCAGTTCATGTACCTATCCTAGAGCATTAGTACACCGAATTTGGGGCAAATCCGTCAACCCGTTCAAAAGTTATCACATTAACACGAAATATCCCAGACATTCTGCGTTTTGGGGATATAATTACCCTTAATGTTCAATCTTAGCCGGTGTTATATGATACTTTTCTCTTGAACATTAAATGTTATCCCTGATATGATGGCATGCTAAATGTTAATGGGGCAGTAGCAATCTCAAATAAAGTTCTCATTATAAAAACACACAACAGCAAGAACAAAAGAGTTCCTAAGAGCTGCAGTAGAACACTGTAAAATCACCATTCACTGATGAACTAATTAAGATTAGTGGCATGATGTTAGCAGATAATATTAGCAGTGCGGTGCTAGCTGCTGCCGACAAAGCTAATGTTCTTGTCCGCACAAACACTCCTGGCCACCAGACAGACAGATCATGTCTGCAGAGTTCTGTCTGCAGCCACTGGCACCAAGCTGCTAACATTAGCTGCAGAGCTAAAGAGCATTGTGGAGCGAAAACAAATGTCAGAAACCTCAATATCCGGCAACATTTTTACATTCTGCTCCACTCCACATTCCAATAGTGTATTTGATCACTATTTTCCCCCTTCTCGTCACTGGCTTCATTGAAAACACCACATGGTTGATGGGTTTTATGACAGTAAATATGTACTCTGAAACTGTAGGGGGAGGTACGCCAGGAAAAATGCACTAAAACCAGCAAAGAAGAACAAAAAAAAACAAAAAAACAAAAAAAAAAACAACAAAGAAGAACCAAGTAGTAAAATCTCATCTAGTTCCCCTTTAACAGGCTTCGCACATCCAACCCGGCTTCTGTGCTTCTTGTTATACTGTCTGTTGTCATATTTACCCCACCCATATCAGGAACCCAGCCTCAGAATGAAGTGGGTTTTTGTTTTTTTGCAGTGTGCTGCCACTGCATAATGTATATAGGAGAAACCCTACACATAGGTTGTGGCCACTGTGCTTTACAAGTGTTTGCGTTCTTCACATAGTCTACATGTTTTCGTTCGGTACACCTCCATAATGTATCAAAGGCCCCAAACTGAAACAGCTTGGTACAAATGAGTGCACTGCTATTTATACCCTTACTACATAAATCCATTTTTCTTTTTAATTTTAGCAGGATATTTCAGTATCTTAAAAATCAAATAAGTGCGCAAGTAAATTTGGTAAAACTAAAGGCACACCTTTAAAAAAAAGAAACATGGCAAGTGATACATGACACTGCAGAGCGGACTTCAGGGAAAACCTCATCTCTTCCTCTCTGTGCCAGGTGTACCCCCAACCCCATCCCCCACCTCAGCTATATAAAGCCAGTCTGCCCATGTCTGTTTGTCCTGGTAATGCACTCTGGGTTGAGGGTGAGGAAGAGGAAAACATGATTTAACCAAGGCTGTAGCCTTTCACTGCATAGTAAATAGAGGCAAAGTTTTGCTGTAATGGCTGAGGTAAGAAAAAGAAAGCATGTTTTATTAATAATGTACAATTTTAACCTTATTTTTTTTTTAAATAAATGTATTTTTGTGGACACTGGCAGAAAGCAAAGATCACCATCCATATAGTGCAGCTCTCTGGTGCTATCTGGTGTAAATGCAATGAAATTATGATTTATTTTATAAAATGACATAAAGTAGTAACGCTGTAAACATCTGTAAACATGTTCTTAAATTCTGTAATGGAAAGATTTGATAAAGAAAGTTATAGTCTTTATTTATTGCTGAACATGCCTTTTTGCCAATTTAATTAACAATTTTAGCTACTAAAGTTGCTGAGGGTTTGGCCAGTTATTCAGTTTTTCTGTGGCTTGAGAACTGACTAATATTGGCAAAAACCTGTACACTTCCTACCTGCTGTTGCACCATATTCTGCAACCTGGTGAACACTGGTGTTTACAGAACATGAACACAGAGGGAAGTGCAGTTGGTCAGTTTTTGGCTCTCCATAACTGACCTTCACATAATATGAAAGTCATAGATCGTAGTCCTACATTTTATGAAATGACATAGTGATCAAAATTTAGACTTGTATTTTATGTTTCAGTTCCAAGGACATGTTTAATGAGAAGACTGAGTAAAAAGCTTATTACTGATGCCATCTACACTGCTGCCCATAAAATTGGAATCATTTTGTTTTCAGACCCATTCATCTTTTTTATTCCTATTTAATCACCATCAACCAGGTGCAATGATTACATATTAAATTATAGTAACACAATAATTTCACAAGAAGAAGTAAAACTTTTTTTTCCTCCACATTTATGGCCAACAGTGTATTTGCAACAGTGAAAATAATGGATGTTAAATGAGATAACTCGAATGTGCTGACATTTCCAATTGCATCTTATATTAATTAATTCATTCAGGTTCAACTAATGCTGTCACTGTGCTGTGTTTCCCTCCTCACAGGTTGTTTAAGTTAGCAGAATGAAGGAGAACATGAGGTGCTGCTTGTTGGGTCAGTTTCGATCAGACGCCATCTATGAATCCAGGCTGGTGGGTTTTGGTACCTGCAGAGTTTTCAGTTTGCAGCAGTGGGATGATGGGGAATAACCTGGATGTTTTGCAATCAGAGAGCTATAGCAATCACACAGTCAGTAGATAACACTTAAATGGACGATAATAGTTTGATTGTTCACCTGCATTATTGGGTAATAACAAGATAAGAAGCGTCATTTGTTAGTCCAACCAGAGATGGCGATGTGCTGCGCATTATCCTACACAAAGCGTTATGTCGTTTAATCCAGCATACGTTCAGTTTACACAAAGGCCAAATACAAAGCATACATGTAAATTATTTAACTCTCAGACAACGTCAACCTCCAAACCATCCGACATTAGCCAGTAAGACATTATTTTGGTGAACAAGAGGCCACAACAGACGGGCCAAAGCCACCAGCTCATGACAGGCGGTATTGTTGCACTGTCTTCTTCAGTTCTCTTGTTTAAAGCCTTAACGTTTAACTTTATTGGTGGCGTTTACGATTTTGCAAAACACACACCCAAAGCAGAATTGATCGTCCGAAATAAACTGTGGTCTCATACATCGTCCCATTGAGGGTTTAGAGTTTCACGGACACCGCTTACCTCGTAGTGCTTCATCTTGGCAGCTTGTACCCCTTCCTAATAAGCTTGGTGAGTGACAGAGCATGCGCCAATCAACAGAGAAAAATGTAGGCACCGAGGCTTTGGGAGGCGGTACTCCGTACGTGTTTAGCCAATAATATCAAACAGTATTCAGTTGTGTAGCCAATGATATTTGAGTATATGTTGAGGTCATGAGGAGAAATCTATGTGCCAAACATAATTGGATTTATTTCATATATTCACATTGCTTCCAGTGAATCGTTAATGGTTGGGATCATTCACACATATAAGTATTAATCGCGTTTTAATCCACATTTCTGTGTCATCTCAAAGCCCCCAATAAAACTTTTGCTCATGTATTGTTTATATTCTTCACCTCTTTATTTTACCCGTTGTGACTACTTTGCATGTGGATTGTGCTGTAAGTAAAAAAAAATCTTATTTTTTTTTCTCCCTTATTGTTATTTTTTGTTACTATTTATATTATTAATATCCTTGTTAGGACTACTATTACTGTTATTACTTTTGTCATGCTGCTGCTGCTGCTGCTGATGATGATGATGATGAGAATGATGATGATGATTGTTATTATTATTACTACTACTAGTAGTAGTAGTAGTTAGTAGTAGTTGTTGTAATATTTGTAATGGGCAATTGCCTGCTTTACAACTATTGTTGTTTATTGTTATTGTCACTATTATTTTTCTTTTCTATCTTATCTCAGTGTTGTGCTTCTGCTGGAAGCTTGATTTCTTTGACGGTTCTGCCCAAGGGATCAATAAAGTTCTATATATCTGCCTATTTTTGGTGTTTCAATTATTTAAAACCACTAGTGATATATATTAAGCTGACACACTTACTGGTACGACAATATAAGTAAAAATGCATTTGTCTACATAGCACATGGCTGGATGCTGATGTCTTTATGCCTTTGTGTGTAAACATACACATTACATTGAACTGAATCAAATGAGTTCAATAAAATGAAGGATTTTAACAAGTCCTATAGTGTTTTGGGTGAGTCTCTGGAAAAGATTGACTTGTGGCATGACCACTCCCATCCATGAAAAACAGGTTTTGCTTCATGTTAGACATGTATGCACATGCAACCAAAGATCCTCTCAACTGTCTATATTGATTAACTGATGTAATTATCATATTTTTTAAAAAAAGTAAATGCTGTGACTGAAAATGGAAAACAGACCAGTTATATCATTCTCTGTTGTGTGAATGAGTTTGAATCCAACTCCAACCGTAACATGTAAATTAGTATAATTTGCCGTCTTTAATGATTACATATCATTACAGTGATTGCAAGTGAATTATATTTACAAACCATCTTACTCTCTGTTCCACGAACTGGGGCTGTAGTTCACCTATAAATATAACTTTTCTTTTTGCTTCATTCAAATTCATTCAGTATTGTACAGCAATACAACTTTCAAGATAAAATGAACACATGCATATCATGTTTCTATGGCAGGCTTTTTGTCTGTGTGGTTCAGCAACAACAGATATTTCCATGTGTCTATGAAGCACAATAACGCAATCTGTGACAAAACTGAAAGCAGATGTTAACAATATGGTTTAGTCCTTAAAGTACACTGCAGCTAGAATCTACAATTGGAATCATGAAGATCAAAACACTTTCTATTGATAAAATCATGAAAAATGATCAAAAGCCACGACTTTGGCCAACAGTCAATGAAATTCAGACACAATCTGAATTTCTGTTTTCAGTGGGTTTTAGGGATGGTCCAACACAAACTATAGCCCCATGAAGGACAAATACCACAAAGAGACTTTGTTCCACAATTTTCTACTGTGTACTCAAACACACCCCATGGAGTCACACCCAGAAACATAAACAATTTGTAGTGACAGAAAAGATCATTCACAGATTAATTTTAGAAAAAGTAAGGCACTTTTTTTCCCTCGTAAACCTGTCATTGAATCCACCATAGAGTGTGTGTAGTTGTGGTTTATTTATTGTCCATAAGCTAAGACAGCTGGTATGAGCTGAGCTTGTGACTGTCATTCCAGTAGGCCTTGTCCAACCCCCTCAAGAATATGTTCTCTGTGTGAAAGGGAAAAGGCCAATTACCAACAAAATAGTTTAAAAAAATACTGTTAAAAGACTATTTTCTTATGTGGGAAATAGTCACAGTGACATACTATTTCTCTCTTGTCTAATGAACATAATACTAGTCTAGTTTTGTTTTGTTTTTCTGAATTATCTGCCAAAGTGAGTAGATGTGCTAATAAACAAATAAATAAATAAACTAGAAAAGCACTCAGAGAGTGCAGACCTCCGCCAAGCATTGCTATTCCCCTTTACAGCAATTACCATTACAAGAATAGAATTGACTCCCCTATCAGATGGTCCTTGTTAGAATTTTCTATCTAGCAATTGCACAGTAGGCCAAAACGAAAGGGCACCCTAATTTTTTGAAAAATCGCAATAAAATTCGCATTCTGGATCTGATCCAGATCAATCTTGGTGATGTAGTAGTGAATGACCCACTTGATAGGCGTCTTTAATTTCATGAACATCGGTGAGTAATCAATCAAAATATTGCGGAACAAAGTTTTATGCTCCATTTACTGCAATGTTAAAGAAAATTTCAAAGTGATCCAGATTCCAGGATCTCTGCCGGATCTTCATCAAAATCTAATCGATTGGTCCTTGTATCATTCCCAAGCTATCCTGAAAATGTCATCAATTTAATCTGTCCATAACTTTTTGAGTTATTTTGTACACAAACAAACAAACAAACAAACAAACAAACAAACAAACAAACAAACAAACAAACAAACAAACAAACAAACAAACAAACAGATAAACGACGATAAAAACATAGCCTCCTTGGCAGAGGTAATATATATATAAGATTTTATTTTTATAAGATGAATTGGACAATAAATGACAAATATTTTCTCTGTGTATTATTCTTATTCTTTTTAAAAAAAAAATACTATTACATTATTGTTGTTGTTGTTCTTCTTCTTTTTATTATATTTTTTTATGCATGTGTACTTTTTCTTGAATTTTATTCTGTTGTTACAATGACCAGTGAATTTCAAGGCAGAAGAAAGATTTTTTTTCTCACAAATACTTCACAAATTTAAATCCTGAAATTTTTAGGGTGTCCGAAATCCTTTTTCCATTTCCATGAATTTTGACTTAAATTTTCTTTATTTGTGACTCTAGCTTGGTAACGTTTCAGTGGTTTTAGCCTGGAGCTGTTGGACTCGTAGGCCAGTGTCTGTTATGGAGAACAGGAACATTGTTAACATCGGAACTCTCAGTAACTCGGAGAATTCCGAACGGCCTGAAAGCACCATGCCGTGACGTCACGCTGGGCGTGTCTGTCTGTCAGTGGAGATTGTTCAGGCTGGTTATGGAAAAGTCGAGAAGTTTCCACGCTGTTTATAAAGGAAATATTCACAACGCGGCGGCTTGAGGTTACCCACAGGACGAAGCCCCGACGTGTCAGTAGCCGTCGACGAACAACTTTGACATAATCAGGCCACTGGATGGTCAAAATGGGCAAAGACTACTACGACATTTTGGGAATTAAAAAGGGAGCATCAGAAGACGAAATAAAGAAAGCCTACCGGAAACAGGCTCTGCGTTATCACCCAGACAAAAACAAGTCTCCGGGAGCAGAGGAGAAATTCAAAGAAATCGCCGAAGCCTACGATGTTTTGAGTGACCCGAAGAAAAAAGACATCTACGACCGCTTTGGAGAAGAAGGTACAGCTCTTAAAATCCTTACATTCAGACACTGTTAGATGTTTCTAATGCTTTTAGCTTCAGTAATTCAACTTTGTACAATAGTGGAAGTGAATTAGTAACTGACATTTAAAGATGCGCGTGTGGGACCGAACAAAACTAGTTCAGTCCACGGGCCGATGACGCGCGTGCCCTCCTGCTTAATGGCGCTCCCAGCAGCAGAGGTTCTGTTCATCTGTCTTTCAGAGCCAGGAAAGGCGGAGTTGTACAAGCACATACACCGACTTTACATGCCCGTACGAAAAGTTAATGACCAAGTAACTCAGAAAACCTATACATTCTTTGGTAGTGCCGTTGTCTTCTATATTTGACGTCAGGGAGGCAGGGGGATTAGCGGACCTTCTTGTGGTCCAAAGGATTAGGATGCTTTAGCAATGTTGTCACTAAAGTCTGTTTTTCCCATGTATGGGCATGGAAGCCTAAAGAGGCGAGGCTGTGTTTCACAAATATTTCTACTTTTTGCTAGGCAGTTAGTGAATGTAAATTATTACTAGTAACAACAGCTGATTAGAAATCCATCCAATATGGCGGCTGATGCGTTACCGTGGAAACGTGTCTGTTTTATCGTTTCAGCTCACAAATCTTTATACAAGATGAAAATAATTAACGATTATAGTAATGATTATTAATAGAAAAGTATGCAACATTTAGTGTTTATCATTCATCATACAGGTGAAATCATGTCTATATTTTCAAGATTTATTATTTTCCCATCTTAATGAGCTAAGAATATCTGGTAAAGTGAGCCCTATTCATTCAGGACTGACCCCCTGAAGCTGTAGAATTTACAAGATTGTGCTAAATTTCCTTCTGTGATCTGTGTAAACAGTGAGGGGTGTTTTTAGTCTTAGTTATGTCACAGGAAGTGTTCCTGTCTTATTCTGCCCCTAATCAATCTCTCTGCCCTTAATCTCTCTCTCTCTCTCTCTCTCTCTCTCTCTCTCTCGATACTTTAATACTTTATATTCACCATAACTAAAACAAGTTATTTTGGATACCAACAAAAGCAAAATTTTAAAAATACAAAAACCTGTTTGGCCATAGGTAGCGTAGCTAGGTTCCAGCATCCTCGCCACCCTCTTGAGGTTAAAGTGCTTCAGAAGATGACTGATTGACTAAAACCTGTTGGCATTATGGCACCCATTCTTTTACAATACATACATCAGTAACTCATTTTGATGCCACATAAACATATGACAGAGAGTATGTGTTAAAACAGAAGCACGTTAAATTTAGTTAATACAGAATCCGTTTGATAACAGAGAATTTGGCTTAGGTTTTATTCAGTATTTATTGAATGATTTGTATTTTTATATTTACAGCGTATTAAATCTTTTGTTGAAACATAATATATTGTTCAATATCTTTATTCATCTTTATTGATGTTTCTCTTCGGTAGGTCTGAAAGGTGGAGGTCCCCCGGGTGGTTGCAATGGTGGTCCTGGAACCTACAGCTACACTTTCCAGGGAGACCCTCATGCCATCTTTGCAGAGTTCTTTGGGGGACGTAACCCCTTTGAGCAGTTCTTTGGAGGTCGCAATGGAGGCATGGATGAGAACATGGACACTAATGACCCTTTTGCCCATTTTGGAATGGGAGGGGGCGGGATGGGAGGGAGTGGGATGGGTGGGTTCCCTCGCTCCTTCAGCACTGGTATGGGAGGAATGGGCCACCATAGCAGTGTTGTAAAGAAACAGCAAGACCCAGCTGTGATTCGTGACCTCCGGGTGACACTGGAGGAAGTGCTATCAGGTTGCACTAAGAAAATGAAGGTGTCACGTAAAAGGCTGAACCCAGATGGACGGACAGTAAGATCAGAAGATAAAATCCTGGAGGTGCAGATAAAAAAAGGATGGAAAGAAGGCACCAAAATCACATTTCCCAAAGAGGGGGATGAGACTCCCACAAACATTCCTGCTGATGTGGTTTTTGTATTAAAGGATAAGCCACATCTCGTGTTCAAACGTGACGGCTCTGACATCATTTACACAGCCAGGATCTCACTCAGGGATGTAAGTACAGAATCTAGATGCAGCTTTAAATGTATCTTGTCTTCTTTTTGTGACATTTTTAAAGGCTGATGCAATAATAGGAAAGCAGGAAGAAAAAAAATTACTTAAAAACATCATGAGGGTCGGTGAAATTTCAAAAATATCACTACTTTTTTTTGTTTTATATAATGATCAATGTGAGTTTTCATATACGGTATAATTTCATTAGAATATCCTAGTAATGCATCAGCCCTACCTCAAAGTCTTTAAATATGATTGAGGACCCAAATATTATGTGCTGGCCAGTTTATAAGATGTCCTGTCAGTGAAATCCATGTTATAAAAACCAAAGTTTTGTTAGTTGAAAAATAAGGAGTAAAAAACATTTCTGTTGTGCCTCTGTAAGTGAAATTGCTAACACTATAAATGTGCTTTTTGTTTTCTGATGTCCAGGCTTTATGTGGCTGCACAGTCAATGCACCCACACTGGAAGGCAAAACGGTTACTGTAACGACTACAGATATTGTGCAGCCGGGCATGAAGCGACGTGTGAGCGGCGAGGGGCTGCCATATCCCAAACGGCCCGATCGGCGAGGTGACCTCATAGTGGAATATGACGTGAAGTTCCCAGAAAGGCTCAGTCAGAGTGCTAAGGACACCGTTGCACAGGTGCTACCACGATCTTAAAAAAAGAAAAGTGTGACTTTTTACATTAGGCTGCCAACCATTACTTTTGTCAGTCATCACATGGATATTCATGTGATGCAAACTAGACAAAAGAACAGTCATGGGACAGACATCCCTACTGTATGCTGTCATCTGCAGTTTTCACAGTGTGTAAATATGACCGACATTAGCTGGTCTTCACATAAGAATATATTTTATTGACAAAAGTGTATAATAACATGTGACATAAATGCCCACTTTAATACATGAGCTATTTTTTAGGTTTTCTGTTAGAAAGGTGTTTTCTGTATGTGCAATTTCCAAGTTTTGTATTGAATTGTTTACAAAGTTGAGATACTTTAACCCTCTCAAGACAGGCGTTACAGATTTGCAACAAATATCTGATTTTTCCTGTTACTACAACTTAATTTGGCCCTGAGAGGGTTAATAGTTTGTGTACTGGTGGAGTACACTTCTTGGAATTGCGAAAAGTTTTTATGTTTGAGCAGAAATGCGGTTCTTTAGTGAGAAATATTGTTTGACACTCAATAAAAAAGGTTGTGGTTCTTATGACAGATGGTGCTTCTTATTTTTGCTTTTCAATTTTTCTTCTGGATGGCCCTGGTGTTTGATCAGTATGAAAATCAAATCACATAAAGTTCAAATGAATACACATGCACAATGCCATGTCAAAGTCTTCTAAATTAGTAAAAGAACATACAGAAGCATTTGTTGAATTTTTGAGAGGGCTTTTAGTCCCAATTTATTTGTAGTAATGTCCCATAATGTCAGTGTCCAGCAGATACAGTACTGTGGAAGTGTCACTGAAAATGTATTTCACTTGCAATAAACTGTGCAAACTTGTGGCCATTTTGAATATTGAATGCACTATGGAGAGACTGATTATTTCATGCTAAAATAATTTTCATTAACTTTGCTAATCAACGGGACAGATTTGGAACACTATTCAAAAAGCAAGAATCTGGGAAAAAAAAAAAGAAAAAGTATGAAAGGATGAATACTTCAAGAGAAACGATACTTGAGGCTCTTTGTCCTTCACAAGCTGTTCCAGTGGTTTCTGTCTGATTATTTGTCCTTAAAAACCATGAGCCAGGACCCACAGAAGAGCCCTATGACACGGTTATCAGTGGTGTTGAGTTTGCCCTGCAGCTTCATGTACTGTAAATGCACACAGTCAAGACTTTATCCTGTATCTCAGTCATGAGCTGGATTATTGGAGCAGAGTGAAGAAGGAGGTGCATGGAAAGTTATCCTGTGTTTATAAAAAACAACACGTAGGCATGCTGAAAAGGGACTGTGCCCATTTAGTGAGCACAAGAAAAAGAAGGAGCTGCAACTTACGACACAGTCACATCTTTATACCTTTATGAATCTTTAATACAACTATGTTTTATGGTGCAGAATCAGATTGTAATTTGAAGCAGACAGCATTTCATCTTGCTTTGTGGAGCTCCACTGTCTTTAATTTGGTTTACTCTCAACTTTGACAAAGAATGATGATTCCTCTGGTGGTCAGCCTTTGTTTCATCTCAGGTGAGTTTTATTATTTCATACAAAAAGGCTTAACATACAACATGATTTTTGGAATTTCATTGATGTGAGTACTGTAAATATTAAATGTTAAGATTGTTTAACCTCCTGACATTCAGAAGAATACAAGGGTTGGCTTTTCTACTTTGAATAATTGCTTTTATTTGAAACAGCATGATGCAACTGTTTGTTTGTTTTTGTTTGTTTGTTTTTTCAGATGTATCTTCAAATTTTCATGGAATGGTCTATTACATTTTTTTTTTTTGGGTTTTTTCTGTTTGTGTGGTGTTGTTTGTTTGTTTTTTTGTCCAATAAAGCTGAGAAACTCTTGTCTCCAATAGAGGAGAAAAACACATTGGTGGGTCTCAGGAGATTAAACAATCAGTAACTGGTGCATAGTAGTACTATAACAATGTAATGACTATTCTTTACAGATCAATGTCTCCCTAAAACTCTACATTTTTTACCTTTTAGAAACACTGATAATATTAATTTATAAATGTTTTACCGATGGAACAAATTAACCTATAAAACAAAATGGCCACCTTATGCAGATGAGTACTGACCTTAATGATGAGGAATTCAAAGTGGCTTTGTTCCTTTTTCCTGTATTTAATATTATCTAAAGGGAAATGGACTCTATGTGTCTCAGGCATCACACAAAATCTGGACAGAGCTGACAGTTGCAGTTTGGCATACCTATGTATTTCGGGACAGCAAGTTCATTGGGCAAATATTTTGGGAGATAGTAATTTTTGAATACAATAGTCTAACAATTGCCTTACCCAGAATCATAAAACCATAGAACTGATGTGGGTTACCTAGAAATTGATAAACAATAGGGTCACATGGTGTCAAACTTCATGTGCAGAAACAGACATGCCAGGTGAGAGGTTATTTAACTGAAAATGTCTGGAATTTACCAAGAAGTAAAGGAATGAACTGTATCATTATTATCTACCACATTTAAACCCATGGTTCCCCACAGGTGGTTCTCAAACTTTTTACAGTGGAGTGCCCCCTGAAATATACTTTTTTTTTTAGCCAAGTACCCCCAACTCTCACTTCAGCATTTTTGATTGAAAAAAAAAATTGGGCAAAATTTGCTTTTTTTTTTGCCAAATATGTCTGTTTATATTTTCAGAACTTTGTAAGCAAACAAGATATATTTGACTGTAATATATTTTAAAAAGACAGTTTTTTAAAGTACATTTTGTGTGCAAAGTATAAACTGAAAAGTGCCCCCTTTTATCGATAAGATAAAATACATTGGTTAATTAATAGACCTTTAATCAACAACATATAAAAAAATAAACACATTTTGAATAATATAAAATATAAATGTTCTTCAAATGTTACCAAAACATAAACAAGATGATTAACAATAAATCTGTTATATGAATGCATTAATTGTGTTTTATATTTCAGCATGAATTCTCATTGTTTATTTTGTATTCAGTACGTGATGATTTATTTAATGTGTTTTTCTCAAAAAAATTCGAGTACCCCCTGGGCTTCTTACAAGTACCCCTGGGGACCTGCTGATCCTCTAATCCAATCAATAGATGTAAATAACTTGGGTAAAATACAGTACCCCACTTTGGGAACCCCAGCACTAGTGTAATATACACTGTTAAGCAGAAGTTATACCTAGTTTACTAAGCAATAGTTCAGAGTTTCCATTATTACTGCAGTGATTAATGTTTCAGCAACAATATTTTGAACTGATACAGGGAGACGTTTTTCATTTCTTAAACAAACAGTAACTTCATACAAAGAATAAAGTTTGGACAATGTCAGGTCTGATCTGAGTTTTCAGGTGTGTGAAACAGTGCTTCAAGCAGCATGAGACAATATTTTTACATGGGGATTTGTCACCTTTGGGAAGGCTTTACACAACAGTCTGACTCTCCCACCATGAATAAACCTTAGCCTTAACCTGAGTCCAGACAGAAATAAATGTGACTGTTATTGTGATATTGCATAAACATTGCATGGTATTATAATCATTGAACAGGTCCTATAATCAAAGCAAAAAAGTGGCTCCAATGATAAATTGTATGTGACTATGCTGTGTAAAAAATTGTGTAAAAACCTATGTAATATTCTTATGGTATTCTGATTTAGATGTAGGAATTCAGAAAGTGATAACCTTTATAATAACAAGTGGTGCCAAGCACAACAAACCCCACCCCTCGCAAACATTTGAGCTCTTAATGGACATTTCCCTCTCAAAATGTGAGACTATGGGTTTTATCTTTCAAGGTCAAAGGTCATGATGCCATTTTGGATCCTACATGTAGTTTCCTATCTGTCAACAATAGTAACTGAGTACTTGTCAATGCAGTTTTTGGAGATACAACCATTTAAAATCATGCGATTTTGACATTTTAAGGTCAGTTAAAGTCAAAGGTCATGATTCCATGTTGAAGCCCATGTCAGTTTTCCTATCTGTCAATAGCTCCACTTGTTTTTCTGTTATAGTCCATTTTAGTTTTTTTAGGTATTGACCCAGTGACCCCTGACCTCTTGGGTCAACAATAGGTCAAAATCTA
>JAPTYR010000001.1:19971407-19982830 GCA_029814505.1 Siphamia roseigaster | reverse complement strand
CTCTCAAAGCGGAGCAACTTGGTGGATGTCACCATGGTAATTTAAATGCGTGAGAAATACAATGTACGGCGTGTGAGCGTGTGAAAGGGTGGAATGTGTCACACGCCATATGCGTGAGACTTGAAAGTCCTGGGTGACGTGAACATTTCCTGCCATTTTCCCACTAGCTTCAGTGGATGTCCCACTCCCACACTGTCACCTGATAACACACACCGAGTGATCCAGTGATGATTCAACTGATGCTGTCTGTGATACTAAATAGTATCTGTTGTACATGCTACTAGCTCCCATGCAGTGGAAATGCCCTCAAATTGTCATCTAAGCATTTCAATCAAACAGATACCACCTATTCATAGGCCATAATAATTAGTGGGTGGAATGTTCCTGAGTAAAAAGGGGTAAAAGGGGTTTTAATGATGGAAATGGAAGCATAAAAATATGTGACAACAATACATTGTCTGCCCTACTTTTAGAAAGTAGATCTTTGGTACTTGTACGTTACAACTTCATTCACTACTACATCTCAGAGGTGAATATTTGTTTTTACTTCAGCATTTGCCTCATAGTTTCAAATTTCTGAATTGATTGAATGATTGATTGATTGATTGTTTGTTTGTTTGTTTGTTTGTTTGTCTGTATGTATGTTTGTTTGTTTGTCTGTCAGCAACCTTATGCAAAAACTACTGGACCAATTTCAATGAAATTTCCAGGAAAGGTGCAAGGTGGTCCAGAACAGATCCCATTACATTTTGGTGAATGTAGGTCAAAGGTCAAGATCATCAAAAAATGTGTTTTCACAATGATAAGAGATAGGACAAGTCAGAAATTTCCTTTTCATTCCTGTGTACTTAATTTTCCATATAGCTTCTTTCTGTGCACACTGTTGATGTGCATTAACAGAACCTTGAAGGACATATTTCAAGACTTTAGGTCAAAGGTCAAGGTCACAGTAAAGGTCAAAATTAAATTTTGGATGTAACCTCTTCACTATTCATCTTGGAGACTTTCATTGAGCACCAAAATACTTGTCTTTCAATTCTGCATCTTGTGTGTATAGATTTTAATCTATTGTCGACTGAAGAGGTCGGGGTCAGAGTCACTCAGACAATACCTAATAAACTAAAATAGACTATAACAGAAAAACGAGTACAGATAGAGAGTTATTATTGTTGATAAATAGGAAACCTGGCATGGGCTTCAAAATGGTATCATGACCTTTGACTCTGAGTGACCTTAAAAGCTCAAAGTCAAGGTCACGTGGTTTTAAATTATCATTACTCCAAAGAGTGATGATAAGTACTAAGTTACTGTTGTTGACAGATATGAAACTACATGTAGACTACAAAATGACATCATGACCTTTAACCTTGAAGGACCTTGAAAGGTCAAACCCACAGTCTCATGGTTTGAGAGGGAGGTGTCCATTAAGAGCTAAAATGCTTGTGAGGGGTGGGGTTTGTTGTGCCTGGTATCACTTGTTAATGTTATGTATAGTATTCTAATTAGCATAATTTTTGCTGTTGTTTTATATTTATTTAGTTATTTATTTGTTAGAAGTATATGGTTCTCAGAGTGCAACCTACAATATGATCTGATCGAATATCATGCACGATGATAGTAAAACAACCTGTTTATCACACAATAGCAACTTGATTTTACATTCTAATGAAATTTTGTTAATAGAATAGAATAGAATAGAATAGAATAGACTTTATTGTCATTGCACATGTTACAATGAAATTGCACTTCAGTGAGGCCACTCTACACCATGAAAAATAGATAGATTAAAAACAGCAATAAATAAACAATGGCAATGACAGTTTAAAAACAATGAGGTTAAAAGTTTAAAAAGATTAAATAGGTTTAAAAAGGCTAAAAATACCAGTTAAATTAAAAAGTGCAGTGTGCTAGTGGGTTTTGTTAAGTTAAGTCAGACCATGTGTGTGCGTATGAATCCGTGGGTGTTTGCTGTACGGATTGTCCAGGGGAAGCAACTGTTGGTCAGTCTGCTGGTGGGGGACATGATTGACCTGTAGCGTTTCCCAGAAGGCAACAGGTCAAACAGTGAAAGTGCGAGGTGGGTGGGGTCTCCAGTGACAGCAGGATGTGGACAAGTGTTCCAGGGTGGGCAGAGGGCAGCCAATCTATTCTGGGTTTTTATTACCCTCTGCACTGCCTTCTTGCCCTCTGCTGTGCAGCCTGCATACCACACACACAGACAGTATGTGAGCACACTCTCCACCGACGTGTGATAGAGGGTCAGCAGCAGCTTCTGGTCCAGGTTATTCTTCCTGAGGACGCGCAAAGTGAAGCCACTGCTGAGTCTTCTTCACCAGGGCTTTGATGTTGGGGGTCCAGGGGTGGCCAGCAGAGATGTGCATGCCCAGAAATTTAACGGTAGAGACAGCTTCCACCTGTACACCATTTATAAGGAGAGGGCTGTGAGGCTGTCTGTACTTCCTGAAGTGCGGGATCAGTTCTTTAGTTTTTGGATGTTCAGGCTTAGATTGTTCTGTACACACCAGGTTGACAGCCTCTCCACCTCGTCACTATAAGCTGTCTCATCCCTGTTATGGATGAGTCCCAATGCTAATAATACTTAGGTGTATAGTTATTGCAGAATATTTAACAAGGGATCTGAATACAGTATTATTTCAACCAGAGGAAGCTTCACATATCTAATAATTACAATAATGAAATAGAAAAACAAACCTTAGAAAAAGTTTAACTTTATTTTCAGTTTTTTTATGTGTCTTTAACACTCTCATATTCTCAACCAATGCACAGCACACATGATTGTTCTGATGTAAAAGGAACCACAAATGGGAAATGTGAGGGAAATTAGCAATGCTGCAAAATTTGTGCGGAAAATGTGTATAAATTGGGAATTGAAAGCTACACGAATAATGTGTGAAAGTATAAAACAGACTCCACACTGTGGTCAAAGGAACTGTGTTTGCAAATGCAGTAGAACTACAGGTGTGTAATTCAAACAAGCACCATCCATCCATCCATCCATCCATCCATCCATCCATCCATCCATCCATCCATCCATCCATCCATCCATCCATCCATCCATTTAGTCCTCATGAGTGTCTTGAGGATGTCATATGTTAGTTCATAAGCAAGGGTCAAAACATCAAATGGATGAAATTAACATTAATTTATGACCATTATAAATGGTTGATTGCCTTGATGATCAGGATGGTGGGAGATGCCAGAGAGGCTGCAGTGTGGGGAAGGACTCATCAGGGGTCTGGGTACCTAGATTGTGGGGCAGGTGGATATTTATCAGCCTATGACAGGAACGTGACTGTTTGTCATGTGGTCCTACTTCTGAAATTCAGATAAGATTATCTATAAAAACATCTAGATCTACTTCCAGTTCAATTCATTTCAGTTTTATTTGTAGAATCCTAAATCACAACAAGGTTGCCTCACAGGGCTTCACCGAATTAGATGGATAGGAAAACTTCCAGATAGAATGGGCTGTCCTTGGCCCATGCCCAACCCTTTTACCTATAGTTTCATGAAATGTTTTGCATAATCCTTCAAAAACTCACAAACAAACAAAAAAACCTTTCGTAGAACTAATAACAGTCACGATCGTTGCTCCTCACATCTTCTGTTGCTCTATTCCTCTCTCTGTAGAAAATAACGACCATGACAGGCCCATCACACTGTTGACTTCCGTCTGTCCTCCCTAAGTCTCTTTATCTTTACTAAACACAGTGTGTGTTGTGTGTCACTATGTTGTGTAACTCATGGAATGGGGACATAAATCTGTTTCTATGGTGAATTATGTGGACAGTCTTCTCTTATGAGGCACAAATATAAGTTTGCATATGATGAATTGTTAAATTTGTGTGTGTGTGTGTGTGTGTGTGTGTGTGTGTGTGCGTGCGTGCGTGTGTGTGTGTGTGTGTGTGTGTGTACGTCAAAGTACTCAAAAGTTTCAACATATGGTGTGTGTAATGTCAAAATGCCCCTTCCTACAAGAGTTTCACACTGGGCACGGAGAAATGCAACTGTTCTTCTGCTTGAAAAACTGAAAGAAAATACACCAGCAAATAATGAAAGCATTAACTTAACGCTATCATGTCATTATAAGTGAAAAAAAAATCACAGATCTTGTTTTTCTCACAAATACTAAAAACGATACAGATTAATTCAATTCCTTTAATTTTTCAACTTTCCTTCAGTGATTCATAGATATGTAAAATTAGATTATTGGGATGCTGAAACCCTTTCAAAGATTCAACTAAGGTATTGAACAAGTATTGATAAATCACTGGCAATAAAAAGGGAAGAACACAAAAAAGTGAAGTAACTCTTTCAACAAAGCAGTGACTGTAACTACTGAAAGGAAATTTCAACTAAAAAAACGTGCTGCAGCGCTGCCACATTGGCCTCTTGTGGAGACATTTGGATTACATTAAAACTCGTGTCACTTAACCCTTTCATGTATACTGGTCACTACATTGGACAGATATTCCACAGCTGTTCTCTTGTAGAGTCATGGGTTTTGTGGGTTATGCATCATCCAATACACCGACGTTCACACCATTACTATAACTTTACTGTTCCTGATGAACAAAATAATCCAAAAGTTTTTTTCCTTTTTTGCATATTATCTCCATGAAGTAATAACTAAACTAATAACTAGTATTAGAGTATGTTAAAATGTGAGGAAACAAAAAAATCACTTTCTGATAATGGGTTTTAAATACATGTTTCTTTGCTTCAAAAATCAAACACATATTGTCCAGCTGAGTGGACATTTTTGTAATTCCAAGAAAAATACGCTCATATAAACAATTTCAATCACATGGTGTTTTTCATGCCTAAAGAAGAATAGAAAAACTCTTGATTAAGGTTCTCATAATTCATGCATGGAAGGGTTCATACTCATTTTAAATCTTAACTGATTATTTAGCTGAATATTTAGTACAAGTTCCTTAAATTATAAATGAGAACAGAATTTACCCAAAAAGATTGCACAAACCCCACAAAAAAAATCCACTGTGTGAAGAGAAAGGCTGTGTGATCAAAGTGCAAATTCTGCGGTAAATACAACACATTATACGTTTGAGGCCTTCAGAAACCTTTACTTTACAAATTTGCCAGTGAGCCCCCTTCAATCCCCAGATACATCTCGACGCTAACCTCTGCATTTGTAAAGATCAAAAGTCACCCTGCCCAGTTCAGTCTTACACTTAAAGCTCTGCCAGATTCAGTGATTGTGCAAACTTCCCAGAAAATGACAAAAAATAGCTACAAACAGAGAGAACAGCAAAAGTACGCACTGAGGCCCAAGGAGCAAGAAACTAAAGCGAGAGAAAAGGAAGTGTCAGCTGACAGATGATAATAACATTCAGTAGTTGTAGGGAGTGCCCCACATATAGTCTGGTACTATTCTCTTTCTCTCTCTTTCACTCTCTCACTCTTTGCCTCTCCCTCATGTCATCTTCATTTCCTCCTTACGATCACTTTTTTTTTGAAAAGCAATATTAGTGATAGTTGACAGCAGGCGACCAAACGCAGAAGACTGAACTCTGTATGCAGTGCAGAACGTTGTCTTCTTCTCTTAGAAGACAAGCGTGAGGTGAGTCTTCTAACAGTGTTGAAATATGAACACTATGCTTTCTTATAAATTATTCTAGTTTTCAGGATTTTATTTTGATTGTTATTGTTTTTTTTATGTATTATTGATGTTGGATATTTTCAAGTATTACCCTGTGTTCTAGGATGGGTGACTGATATATAAAAATAGGGCTTAAATAATTTTGTTTTAACTTGTCTTTGTGTTGTTTGCTGCGTGCAGACACGAGGCTTTATTTTTCAGAGCAGTTTCCATTTATGAGCAGCATCAGAAACTCTTCAGACTCTTTGATGTGTGACCTATCTTAGTTCGCTCTACCCCTCCCTCATGCTTTGTCTTTTACTTCACTGTCCCTCTGTCTATTTCAGTGTCTTTCTCTTCACACCTCAATCCTTTACGCCTCCCCCCACGTGGTGGTGTGTGATCAGGTGGGATGGTGGAGGGCAGCGCGGGTACATGCCCTCATGTGTTTGTGGTGGACAGCCAAGCCAGCTATGTCTCCCTGCCCTGTAAAAAGAAACCGTGGTGGAACAGAATACGCCAAAGGTTTCTTCTCCTGCTGTTGGGACTGGTCTTGTTTGGACTTGTTATCGAGGGATTTTTCCTCTATAAACTGTACCAAAAAACGGAGGTGAGACTGAGATCTGCATGTGATAACATCTATGCATGTCTACAGTGCTTGGAGAATGGAAATTCCTATTTTCAAGAATTTCCCTATTTTCCTCAACGTCATAGCCAGAGTCATACCCACTAATACACAGCTGAACACTATTGCTCATGAGTTTATTTTTTATTTTTTTATTTTTTTGCTCTCTAGGTCCCAAGCCAATTTTGATAATTATTTAATTCTCGAGTTTTACTTCTCTTTTTTTTTTGTGACACTTGAGTGAAACACGTTTAATATTACTTCAACTACCAGAACACTTTCAGACTGTTTATTAGACATATTTCACTTGAGACAATAATCAGACAAATTTTAACTGATCAAAAATGTTTTATTCTTATTCCTTTACCTGTTATTACATTTCTTATTTCTCAAATAATTATCTCATGGCAATGATACAAATAGATCTGAGTGATATTTATTTATTTATTTATTTTAAATTAACAAAATATAAAAAAAAAATAGGTGGGTGTTAATGTTGGCTCCAATAAGTATGTGCATTCTTTGTATTAAAAGATGTGCTGAAAACACATTAAATCATGTACTTGTGACTCTGATTATATTTTATCTGCATTTTCACACATTTCTGCATGTACATTTCTGTTAATTTCCCCGAGTAGGGTACTTCCTAAATTTGAAGGTCATAAACTTTTGACAACTTGCACGACAGCAGACACGTGTCACCGTTCTTGTCTCTTTTTCCCTGTAGATGTTCTTGTGTTTGCCATCTTCTCTCTGCCAGAACAAGTCAAATACCCAAATATCTGCTCGACATGTAAGTGTGGATTTATCTTTCTGATTGCATGTGGCGAGTTTTGCTACTTGACAGTTGTTTATAATTTTTCTGTTTTTGTGTGTCAGGGCGGCCCCACACAAAGTCGAGAACAAACTGAAGGTATGACTTTACTGTCTGTTTAGTTATTTATGCCTCACATTCTATAGGATAGGAAAATCACATGTACAATATGCAAACACAGAATTATTACATATTTGTTGTCATTAGCTGCAGTGGCTCAACCACATAAAACACTATGTGCTTGATTTATTTGACCCTGTTTTCTTCAGTAGGGTCTGATGACTTTCACACGACGCAACCACATCCAGTTCAGCTGAAGCGGCGACCCCTGGCACACCTGCTGGGTCAGTGCTTTCTCACAATACCTGCACCCAAATGCAACGTATACAGTCATGGTTGATGAACAGTTTATTTACTGTGTATTTATATAAACTGTTCTTTTTCATTCAAGGCCCCAGAGAGTCTGTGGGAGCAGACTTTGTGGTGCAGTGGGAAAAACAGGGTGAAGCCTTCACCGTGGACATGGGCTACGATAACGGCCGGTTGATAACTGAGAGAGAAGGTTACTACTACCTCTACTCCAAAGTTCATCTAAATACTGCACAAGATTGTTTGCTTATCAGTCACAAAGTCATGAAGAAAACAAAAGCCTATGGAAAGCCGATAGAGCTTATGAGATCAAAAAGGTTAGTCATAGAGCCACTCCTTATTTCCTTCCTCTGTTACTGTCTTTACCGTGACATGGTTGTATTCAGTCAGCAGCGTAACATCTCCAATGTGTTTCCTCCAGTTTCCGCTGTCCAACCCGTGAACCCCCGAGTCAGAAATCTTCAAATGCAGAGAACCTGTGGAACAGTTTTCTTGCAGGTATCTTCCACCTTGAAAAAGGAGATGAAATTTATGTCACCCTGGAGAATGGACAATCACTGCGTCCAGGACCGACTGACAGTTTCATGGGGGCCTTCATGATATCTCCTTAGAGGGATATGGATTTTGATTAGAGTTTATGTCACTGCATGTCGATTATGCCATATCTTTGTTAAATTTAATATATAGCTAATCTAATATATATTGTATTCATTAAATTTATTTGTATTATTTATGGAAATGAACTATATACTTGTGATATAGAAAAGTAACTGATATTCAGGCTGTAAAAATAACTTGTTTAATCATTTGTTTTATATTTGGTGTGAATAAAATGCTTTTCAATCATCAAACAGAAATGCAAAGTATAACTGCTGAAAAATTATTTCAGAGGATAAAAGTTCAACACAACAATGCACAGATTTATTTTATGCTTGTTGCATATTAAAACGAATATGCAAGTGTCAGGCTCCAATCCGCTTGGGTATTATTACAACACAGACAGGCAACCCACGTAGCACAGTTTCAGATGTATACATACACAAAATATACAAACACCTGCAAGGCATTGTGTATGTGTGAAGAGCAGGATGTGGTTGAGTAAGGATGCACTGAAAAGAGGATGAAAGTGGAGATGAGTGCTGATGTGCTGAGGTAAGTGTAGCTGAGTCAGCTTTATTCAAAGAGTAGAGGGGAAAGTTTCACAGACATTGCAACGCTGTCAAATGGAAAAAGAAGACGTACAGTGTGGGGGTTCAGAGACGTTAAGCAAAGGAGTGATTCACACCCAAAAGGAGGAATGGGGCAGGGAATAAAGGTGGAAAAAGAAATGAAATTGTGCAATGATTGCATGAGAAAGGAAATCATACAGACAAGTAGACAGACAGATAAGTAGGTAACCAATTCAATGCGAAAACAAACAAACACTGACCTTAGATACAAGTGAGATATTTGGGTCATTTCCTGTACTGAGACGCAGATCAACATCTTAGTGCAAGAGTGAACGTACACAAGCGACTGCAATAAAACACTTTGCTCTATTGTCGGTGACAGAAGGAGTTTATCTCATTTATACTTGAACTGAAGTTACTTATTCGAAATAATTTTCTGCAGTAAATGAATTACAAAAGCAGTGTCTTTATTTTAATTCTAGAACTTTTGTTTACTAGTTTTACAATGTTGCCCATTAAGTTGGAATAAAATGTTTTTAATATTTTTTTAATGAAATGATGTGACAAAGTGATTTATTGTTGATTGTTAATGTGTAACTGGAACTCAGAATGTAATCACTGTATCTAGACAGAGGTGAAAATAGGAATAAAAAGGTGGAATGTGTCTAAAAACAAAATGTTATGGTCAACAGGGTATTGATTATTTTGCATCTATCTATCTATCTATGTATCTATGTATCTATCTATGTATCTATCTATCTATCTATCTATCTATCTATCTATCTATCTATCTATCTATCTATCTATCTATCTATCTATCTATCTGTGCTGCAATGCTACTTAAAAATCAACATAAATGTAGCATAATAAATATAAAAATAAAAGTGTTATCATTATGTTTCATTACTCCTTTATTTACATTTTATTATATTAAGGAAATGAATATGCCACATGCCAGTGAATAAAACAGAATGGAGAATCAGGGGCCAAAAACCGAGACCCTTGGACATGTTCTCATCACTTCAGCAGATCTTTCTTTAAGTGACCTTCATTTCACTCACTTAACCACAACCAGAACATGCACAAACCTGTGCTCAACCCTAACCTGCTGCTAACTTTAACCTTAACCTGACCAAAACTTAACCTTTAAAACACTTCTCTAGCTTCACATTTCATGCTTTCATTTCATTCTCTAGCTTTCACGTTTGACACACTACACACTAATAATATATCTATGTATGCTCAATATCATCCAATTGTGAAGGGTTTGCTCCAAATAAGTGGAATAGTGGTATTTTATTTATTTCTTTATCATCAGCAACTTGATTTTATATGACACAGGAGGCACACGTGTTTGTTTACTGGCTCACACCATGTTTTTCTTCTAAACTACATGGTGTGGTAAATAAACAGGAAGTGATGATCATTTCAGTTCCCATTACGGCCTGCGTAACAACTGGGAACTTTCCTTTGCCTATAACCATTGAATTTATTCCATATGAAAGTTCAGTGCTTTCACACTCTGAGGTCACACACTTGATTTTTGCCGATATCCATACTCAGACATCATGGATTAAATAAGATGTGTTCTTCTATTTGTGTTTTTCTGTAGGTAAATATTCATATCTCACACACTAACACACTATTAATCCTTTTAGACATATTTTAATTGTAATTTAGAGTCACTTTGTGAGTTATTTCAAAGACAGAAACTTACTCATCATTATTACTCATTAGAGCAGATACACTTTACTACAGAAGATCAAAATGAAGTCCCTGAAAGGCTTGTTTGACAATTAAAATCATGCATTTAATCAGTCTTATCTTTATTGTCTGGGTCCATCTATAAAATTAAAGACAAACCATCAAGTCATATTTAACTTATTGTAGACTGATAATTCATAACCTTCCAAAAATAATTGCCTGAGTTTTGTTCTTGATTTTTTTTTTTTCTTCATAAAAATCATCTCATGTTTGAGTCATTAAGTTTTTGTGTTTCCTGAAAAATTGGGGGGAAAAACAACAGGCAAATATTTTAAGAAGGTGGTAATACAAGTATGTTGAATTTTAAATGTATTGCACTTTGACACTAATGTAGTGATACCTACATTAAAATAAATTCTATTAAAAAAACAACAACAATATCAATATAAATAATAGTAATAAATAGATCAACATATAAAAAATAAATAGATTATATACAGAGTAACTTTTGTAGATATTTCCAGATTGAAGTGAGTGTCTAGTCCATATCAGTTCTCTTCTCTTCAGAAATACCCTCGTAGCTTAGAGAGCATCTGCCTGCTGCCACTTGACACAAAGACAGTCTGGTGTTGTGTCAGGCAGATCTGGAGTCTCATGTATTCAAATGTAAAACTACATTGTCTGATTTAGTCCACGAGGAACATTCCAAATCCTGAGCCCCTCAGCTCCAGCTTCCAGTTCTCCAGTCCCACCTGTGGTATGGTCATTTGAGAGACCAGTCCACTTTCTCTGTCCATCCAGCTCACCGTCCAGCACTTCTTGGTCACAGGTTTTGAGTTATTAGTCGCTGGAAGCTCAACCTTGCAGGTGAGTTTATCACCCAGATCCACAGTGAGGACACCAGCGGTGCAGCGAAACGGACAGGTGAAATTGAGATTAACATACATGAAGTAGATCCCATCTTGTTTGACCTGAAGTGAATGCTGCGCTGGGTCAAAAAGGAAGTTGCTTCCCAAAGAATTTCCAGTACTGTAGTCGATGACACGCCACTTCATGGTGAAGTTCTGTAACAAACCTACAGGAGGAGACAGAAACACTTCATTTAGTTCATGTTTACAC
>JAPTYR010000001.1:19642958-19659843 GCA_029814505.1 Siphamia roseigaster | reverse complement strand
ATGAACATAATGACACCCCAGTACATCTATTGTGTTGTTTTTTTTTTTTTTTTTAACTCTACTTTTGTATGGATATTCAGAATCCCTCAAGTTTAAAAACAAGAGAAAAGTGAAGATCAGTGTTCCTGATTTAGTGCGTGATTTTTCTTTTTTTTTAATTAATTAATTTATTTTATTTGTATTTTTTTTATGACAAGTAATGGTTCAGTTTAAGCTTTTTAGTCAAGGGGTTATTAAAGCTTCTCCACACTTGAACACAGGAGGCTTAACAAAGGATATGGGAATTTTACACAATGGAAAATAGAAGAGAACATCTGCTCTGAGCTACTGTAGGAACACACAGTGTGGACTGAATGGCAGCCCACTCCCACTGCAGCCTTATTCTAAGCCTATAAAAACACAATGAAATCTTATTTTCATGTGATTTTCATCCCTACAATTAGATCCGCTTAAATCCTCCTAGATCTGGACCTTTAAGGCTGTTTTTTTCTGATAAACATGGTTGACGTCGCTATGGCATCACCAGTTAGCAGCAGAATGAATAACAATGCCAACATTAACACCCACCACTTGCCAAATGTGTGTAGATATTCATTTGGTGAGTGAGTCGATCCACTGCACTGGCAAGAAGAACACCGGAATAAAAAGCTGTGTGGAGAATCTCTATGTTGCTTTTCTTTCATTTAACAGGTGTATTCATGTGCATTTTAAAAATATTCGCTTGCATGGCTAAACATGTGAGCACCATCAGGAATGGGTGCACCTAAAAGACTGGAATTACAGTAAAAAGGGACAAGATTTATTATGTTTTTGGTCCAACCACCACCACTGGCTTCGGAAACTGTAGGTGTTAACGCGATAACTTGAAAAATATTTGGTTTACAAATTTGATCTTTTGCATATGGATGGATATAATGGAGAGGAAGATTCGATTTTGGACAATTTACCATTTCTAGATTGCCCACAAGGGACCGCTCAAACGTTTGAAATCTCTAAACACTCTTTTGTTCATATCTCTGGAACCATTTGTCTGACAAGTGCAAATGAAAAGTCATGACCTGGGGGTGCCTCATTTTAAAGTAGCATGTGATTAGTCAGGATGAGTGTTGCCTTTTTTTTGTTTTGTTTTTTATGTTTGAGCCAAAAGAGCTGGAATTCCCATCATTAATACTTTGTCAGCAAAAGGTACTATAAAACTGTGACAGAGAAAGAATCTGCACTGCATTTTTTTTCAGGCTGAAGGAGTCTTACTATGCTCTGGTTGTTGGCTGTAAAAACCCTGGTTAATATGTTAACCTTTGCAGCTGGACTAATGTAGGTCTTAGTAGCTCAAGGACTGTCTTCTATTGCAGGGCGACAGGTTTCTCTTCAAGCGTCTATGAAGTGAGACATAAAAATGCCTTTCAATAGTGTGTGTTTGTGTGTCAATGTCAAACCAGTACCCTTCATGTCAGACACACTCATTTGTAGTACCTTCTCAGGATGTGCCAATTAGGGGTGCAACGATTGCAATTTTATGGCCAATCACCAATCTTTTAAAAAAATCTTTAAAACCTCTAAAAATGATTTTGACCGATATCAATTTTCTTAAACCGACAGGATACGCTTTCAGTGTTCCAATCTTATTTTATTGAAAACATAGAATTCTTGTGAAACAATACTAACAGCACATGAGGTAGTCCTCTAAAATCGAAATAAAACGTTTAGGGCTCTAACGAGTACAATAAGGATCCAAATGCAGGACCAGTAATATCACTAGTCTTTATTAAAGACACAGCAGAGATGGCGAGAGGAAAAGTCAGAAGACGGGAAAACCCTCGAGACCACCAGATGATGACGCACAGGGGAAAGAATCCTGGGGAATCCTCCTGACATCGAATGGGGCAAGCAGCAGGGAAGTCGGGACCAGGTGAGGGATTGGAACCAGGGAAACCAAACGGAGACCAGAGGGCTGAGGCAGAAGACAAAACCAGGGACGGAAGGCGGGTCAATACCGGGGTCGGGGACAGAGACGAAGACGAGGGCAAAGGCGAGTCAATAACCAGGGTCAAGCAGAAAGACGGACCAGGCAGGGTCAGGAAACAGGCAGGTAGAATGGGGTCAGGAACAGTCCAGATCAGATTAGGTAAGCAGAACAGAAATAAACACTGGATAGTCTTGCAGGCACGAAGAACAATCTGGCAAAAATCAGACAGCAGATGGTTGAATAAATACACCTCACCTGATGAGCAGCAGCTGTGCTCACAGGTGAGGCGATTAAACAGATGAACTAATTGGGGGAAAAGGTCAGAGGGAGGACAGACCAGAGCAACTGAAACAAGGAGATATGACGAGGGCACTGCTGTCCAAATTACTAAATTATCAGTTCCTTTATAGTCTTTAATTTTTCACATTTCGAAAACAAACAAAACTTGAGCAACAGGTTACACTGCAGATCTGTTTTGAGCCTCTAAAGAAAAATAAAGTGCACAGCAGTATTTTGCTTTTACAAATATAGGAAATCACAACGTTTTAGGTAACAAAGGTAGTTACTTAAACAATAATTTACAGGACAAACAAAACAACTTAAACCACCATTAAAGTGTCCTGAGTTTCAGGTTTCCTTGAAGTGCAAGAAAAAAAATGCAGCAATTTTGTGGCTATTTAAATGTAAAAATATCAATATAAAAACAATTTGCAGCAGCTTTGCTCTTTTCAATGCTAACAGCGGGCTACTGCCTGGCTCTTTGCTCCTGATAGCTTTAGCTTTAGCCTTAGCCTTAGCTGGAGTGGCGAATGAGGTTTGTTGTATTAAACGTTTTGTTTTGTGGCCCCACCACGATTTATTTCGGCTTGACATGAATTACAAATTGCGATCTTTTGCTATGTTTCTTTAACTGTGTAATACAGCCAAACGGACTGTTGTTTACCCATGCAGACGCACACCTACCCTGCACATGTTACCTGGAGGGCGGGCCTGTCAGTTAGCACTCTTTCATTGCAGAGCAAAATGGGAAAGTGGCTGACTTTCAGACCTTGGCAGAGGTAGATACGATTGGTTGATAAAATCGTTTTTAAATGTAAAGATCGGCCGGTCGCTGATTTCCCCCAAATTAAGGAGATCGGTGCCGATCGATTGGTACACCCCTAGAGGCAATACATGATGCGACATGTGACGATTCAATAACGATTCATAGATGTTTTAAAAAATGATTATTTTTCAGTATTACTAAATGACAGGAACACAACTGCAGGACGTGGCAGGAAAATAAAAATGGCATATGCCGCCCGAAGTCCTTAAGACAGTGTTTTTCAACCTTGGAATTGGGACCCCACATGGTGTTGCTTGGAATTCAAGTGGGGTCGCCTGATATTTCTAGTAATTGATTAAAAACAAAATTTACTCATAAGAAATATATGCTGAGTTGAGAGAGACAATTGAAATCCATAAAAGACATGACAAAGTGCGAGTCTGAAACTGAAGCACTGTGGTATTGTAATTGTCAGCCTTATAAATACAAGCATATCATCAAGCTCTGCAGAAGCCTGATAATGACCTTAAGGTGTGCTGGAAGAAGGATATGTCTAAAACATGCAGGATAGCCACTCTCTAGGATCAGGGTTGCAGACCCATGTTCTAACCCGTCTGCAGCAATAGAAGACGCTCAGACCTGACCTATTACGTGCAGAGCAGTTTGAAAGACAACCGTTGATTCCACCCATAGGCTTGACCTGTCCCTATGGATCATACCCAGACTATGAATTTCCTATCATAATCTGGCTTGCCAGGCTAGAAGAACACGGTAAAACCAACTCTTAACTGTTTGGTTACAGTTACAGAGCATCAGAATTACCCAGCAGGTTTAGAAGCTGGTGTTTGGAAGCAGGGCTGTTGTGCTCTGATGTGGACACTAGAGCGCAGATACAAACTCCTGATCCAAAAGTATTTTGTCCAGAAAGCAATTCCTGAATTGTACAATGAGATGAGACACAAACCAAAATAGTGCAATCACTGAGGAAAGCATGTAGGATGTGATGCAGTCTTTCACTGGGGATAGTGAAATAAAAATAAAAATGTTTAAAAAAGAAAAGTGGACATCATTCAACCAAAGGTTTTTTTTGTACTGTTAATAGAGAAACATCTAATTTTCTGAACATGCTTTGTCCTCATTAGAGTCATGGGGTAGAGAAATATATATTTTTGAAAAGTATTGCCTTTGATACAGCACATTCTTTGCAGGTACCTGGAAATCTGCATTTGTGAGTAAGAGCAGCTTTTCCTGTATATGCCACTGCTACATTTTTCCTGTTGGTTCCCTGTTGGAAAATATCTTGTATCATTCCATTTTTTTGACACAAATAAAAGAGAATGGCGGCAAATTTTAAAAGTATGAAGTAGCCACACAGAAAAAAAAAATCCTGAATTAGAAAAAAACATGTATTGAAAATCCTTATAATTATTATTATTATCATGATAATTATTGATTAATTGAATCCTCGCACCCTGAATCATAATCAAATCAAATCTTGAGGTGCCTCAGATGGCGAACCTTTAGTACCTACCAAGAAAGACAAGCAGTTCTAAAGAGTTTGACGAATAAAAAGCATATGTACAGTATATTCATTTTCAATTTTACATTCCTGTCTTGGAATGTAAAATTCTGGCTCTTCTTCTGACCCAGTTCTCAAAGCCGTATTTGAAAGGATGATGTGGCGAGGACTTTTTGTTTGTCGCAGTTTCCAAAAAGTCATCATGACACACACATAAGCTACCCGGCTGCCAATAAATGGTTCATTGAGTCCCTGGAGAGAGGTTATAAAAGAGATAGAGGAGGTGAAGAAAACATAAGAAGGGGTGGGATGGAGATGGAGGGAGTGAGGAACTCTGTGGACTAAAATGATGACAGAGAAGACAGAGGGGAGGGAGGGAGGGTATTTGAAGGAGGATTGTGTGAGAGCCTCATCCCTCAGTTCCATCAGCGTGTCCAAATATGGACGCATCTGGTAATGCACAAGGCCTGTTCTCAAGACCCACCGCCGACCAGGGAGAAAACTGGAGGGCAGGAAAGGAAAGGGGGTAGAAAAAAAAACAACTGGTGGGAGAAAGTGAAAAGTAAGATGGCTGAAAAATGAGAACGTGAGACAGTGGAGCCGGAGCAGAAAAGCTACATTTAAACACAGGTGGTGATAGATGTATGATTTGGCAAGACAAGAGACAGAAAAATTAAGTAACAAAAAATTAAAGTTGGACATGTGCAAAGTAAAGTCTGCGAAAAGGCAAAATAAGATGGAGTTTATTTTTAGTGCAGCGTTGTTTATTTTTTCCAAGTAGCAAGATGAAAGTGAAGAATGAGCGATAAAGTAGCATAAAACTTAGACACCGCTCGCTTTCATTTCTCCGTTCATGCCTGAGTTAAACTGCTTTGACGTTTAATTGGTCTAGTAGTTCAGGGATTCATACATATGTTCGCTTTTGTCTGTGTGGGACCAGTGGATTGGCGGTGACCTTTGGGTCACCGGAGCTGGTTTTGATCATGTGGTTGCAAGCCGCCATGAGGTCAAGAGTCACTTGTCAGGAAGTGCAGATTCTGAATTTGGAATGTCCTCTGGGTTTTCTCTGAAATGTCATTTTTAATCTCAAACTTTCTCCCCGGGACTCTCACAGAAAAAATTCTGAGCTAGGCCATGAGTGCGTGCAAATATGTGTTTATATGCTTTGTTACTGGGTGGGTTTATTCATTTTTATTAAATAATTGTAATTATATATGTACAACCTGCACGTTGTCACCTTCCTAAATCAACTGGCATTTTTTTTCCAGTTTTTTTTTTTTTTTACACACAAAACACAAAAAGTATTTGAGTATTTGATGATTTAGGCCAAAACCCAATTATGTTAGGAAGGTGAAGAAGTATGTATCCTATCTCGACGTAGAGAAAAAGTGTTACATGGCGTCAAAGGGAAGTGAGTAGGAAGGGAACCAGGAATGTTGTGGCGGTTGACTGGTACCTTTTTACCTCTCTGTTACTTATATCACTTTCTGATCACTTAACTATAATGAAGAAATTATGTTAATGTGCTGATGTGCAACATGGAATGCTGCGAGTAAATCTGACAATGAGACGCCGGACATCGAAGGTAACTTGTACAAGTACGTTGATAAACTGTAGCTTGCAAGGTTAGCAGGAGGATGGAGAGCTTTGGTTTGTTTTCTCTCCATTTTTTCATACAAAATGGCATTAAAACTGCATTAAACTGTGCATCACTGCTATCACAATGGAGTTTCATGTGTTTATATGTGTACCTGTGTTAGTAGGTTCAAGTGTGTTTGTAGGGGGGGTAATTTTCTGATGTGTGTGTTTCCACACTATGTATGGTCCTCGGATGTGCATGTGGAATGTGACAGCATAGCTACACTTCCTCTCTGTTTATGCCTCTGTTCATTCATTCATCCATTTCATGTGTATACATACCTCATACTTGGCAGCTGTGTGCATGTGTGTGTTGATCTGTGTATGATTATTTGATGGGGGAGTTTTCTAATATATGAGTTTGAGAAGAGCGACCAGACAGCAATGCTTTGGATGAGTCATCCATACAGGAAAAGCCAAGTGTGTGTGTGTGTGTGTGTTTGTGTGTGTGTGTGTGTGGGTGTGTGTGTGGGTGTGTGTGTGTGAGAGGTGAATATCATCCGCTTGGCATATATGATACAGGTCGACTCTGCTTATTGCCTGGAAAGTGTACCATGTGTGTAAAGGGACATGTCCTATACTGTGCATTGTTCTTGCAAACCCACGGACACAGTGTAGTCTCAACAGAAATGAATTGAAGTTACAACGGTAAAAGTTTCAACAAAAGACAAACTCACTCATAAAGAGAAACTCGCTCATAATGACGTGGCATTGATGCAGAGTTTTGTAGTGCACTATGTTGTTTGGTTTAGATGTGAGGATTATGAGGAAAGCCAAGGTAGTATAAAAAAGGCATGATACTGAGCTATGGTTCATTAAACAGAATGTATTAATATTCCAATATTGTGCATTGTCTTGCAAGTTGAGGTGGAAAACACAATCTAAACTGCAGGTATATTTTGTTTGAGTTCTTGTTTAATTGTTCATTGGAAGCTTTATTTAATGTTTGCATTTTTGAAAGTTAACACCTTTCAGCGTAGTTAGACTTGAATACTCCTAGGTGTTTTTTTTTCATATATTGTTGACAAGATGTCTGTCCATCTGTGACACATCTTGTGAGTGCTCTAACTCTAGAAAAAAAAGAAAACTGGAGCTCTAAAATTTTTACCATGCGTACATAATGTGTAGAGCTTGGGCAAGTTCTAAAATGGGTGACCTGACCTATTTGTGACCTGTTGTTCCAAGGTCAAATGCTTGAAAACACCATAACTCCTGTTATGTCCCCTCCTGTACAGTAGGGGGTGCTCCACCCTGTGCAACCCAGCAGTATACCCAGCAGTTTGGTGTAAATTTTGAGAAATATGAGAATCTTGTCTCCTGGCGTTCACCTACAAACAGCCACAGTGTTAGTCTCAACAGAAATGAATTGACATTACAATAGTAAAAGTTTCAAGAAAAGACGAACTCACGGATAATGACGTGGTGTTGATGCAGAGTTTTGCAGTGCACGATATTGTTTGGTTTAGATGTGAGGATTTTGAGGAAAGATGTTTTTCTTTTCATTATATTTGACAAATTCGGATGCAGTTAATGTGAAATAAAGGTTAAGTGCGCTTTTTAGTACTAAGTAAGTCCTAAGTATGTCCTAAGTCACATGTCCATCAGTCAGACATGGTCAGTCACATACTGCCTCCTTTACAGGCTGTTCCAGCACTGGTAGTGATGCAGACTTGTTGTATTATCCGATGACTGGGGCTGCGATGGACTGGTGACTGTCCTGTGTAACAGACACCACTCTAAGATGACACAATGGTTTAGTGCAAAGCTTATGGCTGATCAAAAAACAAAAGTGAATGTGTCCTTTATTTACTTGCACTTGACCACCTGAAATCAATGATGGTTTGTCACTTCTGGTTGGCAATGGCTACTCCCCATAGGTTTTGCTCCTTTGCATCATTCAATTAATAAAAAGGCCTTGTGTGGCATATTTATGGTGTTGTTTTTCGTTTGTTTGTTTTTTTACTGAATTTATATGCCTCTTGATTGACAAGTATAGGTACACTTTAAGAATATGAATATTGGGCCACATTTTATCATAAGCACTAACAATCTAACTAGTTGTATAAATTGAGAAAAATGATAAATGTATGAAGGAGAAACACTTAACCCAGGGGTGCCCAATCCTGGTCCTCGAGGTCCGCTGTCCTGAATGTTTTAGATGTTTCCCTGTTCCAACACACCTGATGGTCATTATCAGGCTTCTGTAGAGCTGGATTATAGGCTGATCATTTGAATCAGTTGTGTTGGAACAGGGATACATCTAAAACATGCAGGACAGTGGACCTCGGGGATCAGGATTGGGAACCTCTGACTTAACCAATGTAAATTTGTAGTTTTGTGTTAGAAGAATTGATCTACTTTATGCCTTGTCATGTTTTTCAATATAAATCTGAATAATCCAGGAAAATACTAGTGTGATTATATTTGTGGGTTGCCACCTTTACCTCTAATGTTTTTGTAAAATTGTGTTGAGTGTACATATTTATTTTTCATCCTCTTTTCTTCAAATACAACAAGAAGATATAGGAAATAAGTACACAATATGAAAAACACCCCAAAAGGAAGACCAGAAGGTTTTAGGGTCACCTGCATTCTGATAAATCCCCCCAAAACATCTGATTACTGCAGTAAATCTATATATATATATTCAGAACAAAAGAGTGAAAGACAACTTAAGTGCAAGCAAAATATCCAGGTTGTATGTTAATACAGAAACTGAACATCTAGAATGACATTACTTTAAGTGAAACTTTATTAATAATTAAAAAATATTTCAATGTTATAACCAGCCTCCAGGGGAACTGAAAGGTTTATAGTGCTATAACATCTCATATCTTTTCTGTACCTTCTTGACTAGCACAGTTCTGTAGAAGTTATACATCTCCTTTTTTCTTTCTCATCCACATTTTTTATTTTGATCACTCCAGTTCCATTTGTAATTTTATTTACTACAGAATCCCATGTATTCAACTGCCTCTGCCACAACAACTCAAGTGTGTATATTGTGGTGTGTATTTGTGTGCAGAATGGGTATATTTTTTGCTTGCCGTGTGCATTTCTCTATGAGTGTATGTAGTTGTAGTAGTAGTAGAAGTAGTAGCTGTCCTCAGCTGAACCATTACAGATGGTCTGAATAAATCAATAAAAACCATTGAGCTGCATTGAGACTTTAGAGTGCTGGTGTCAGTTTCTTCCAGAGTGCTGTCTTTACAAAGCCTGGAGAAGATCAATAGACAAACACAGACATACATATTTACAGACAAGGCGGTGCAGTATGTTTTAGAGACTTTGCCGCAAAAATTCTGGTAACAAATTAGTTGTGTTGTGCATTACCGCTTGTATAAACACACAGCTGTGGGGAACATGTGGTACTTCACTGAATATCTACACACTTGTTGACACGCAACAAGTAACTGGTAAGACAGGACTCAATCAACTGCACATTACTCTTCCGGAAATGGCAATTCTTCTATCTGCTATTTTTGTCATGGACATATCTTCACAATGAAAGGGCTATAGTAGAGTTTAGAGCATGCGGTAGATAAAGTTAGAAAGCTGAAATGGAAGTAGACAAGGAATGTGGGTTATGCAAGGCATGCTAAACTCAGTGACCTTCAAAGTACTCTCGGTTTCTTCCTCCCCCTTACCATCTCTTCGCCATTTGTCTGCCTGTTTTTGCTATCTCCTCCCTGTCTGTTTTTCTAACTCATCAGCATTTTGCCCATTAGTACAAGACACATGCCAAAGCAAGATGTCAGAAAATCCTTAAAAACATAAATGTGTTTTTCCACTAATATATCTCTTTTTTTTCCAGAGCATTAGATCACCGCAGCTCACCTCAGCACCTATACTCAGTCTAGTTATGCAACACATTCTTTATGATATTTCCGAACACTTGAGTATGTCAAACCTTTGCTGATGTTGGATTCATCTGTTTACTTAATTTGCATAAGCATGAAAATGTGAGTTGTATAGAAGCAAATTAATTTGTGAATAGTTGTTCATATGTGCCAGTAGAGGAATGGTCATTTATACTTTAGAATAATAATCCACCTTTTGAGTTTTATCTTTTCATGTTAAGTGCATACTTACCCATACAATGTCTTCATAAGGCATTGACCTCCTGTCCCTGCTCAGTGACCTGCTCTGTTTGCCTAGAATTAATAATGGTGACAGAAACAGACAGTAAGGCTAGACATCATGGTCACTGGGCAGATCACATCTGTGCACTGGGCTCTGTTTGTCAGTCGTCAGGTAGTCAGTCAGCTTCTGAACCTGGAGCCTATTCCAGCTACCTATGACAGGGCCAAAATACAGAGACAAACACCCAGTCACTGTCCCATTCACACGTATGGGCAATTTCAGATTTATTGGTTAATAGTGCAGGCTGAAATTAATATTTAGCTCCAAACAAAATAAATTGTGTGAATTCCATTTACAACAATATTTATGAACTTTAAAATTTAATTGCCAAATTTGAAATTAAATGAAATGTAATTATTAATACTAGATGTTAAACATTCATTGGCCTTTTATTTTTAGTTGCACCAGCTAACAAGATGACTTTTAGCTAAACCCTGATACAAACCCTGATATCTATGAACTAATTCCTATCAACTATAAAGCAAAAAAGCAGATGCCCAACCCAAAAAATGGATGCAATGCAAAAAAAAAACAATTTGATTGAGACTTTTTGGTTTAAAATTTAATTTATATTTAATATTTAACATTTAAAAATGTAATCTTTAAAGTTTACACATATTGTCCAAAATCTGATAAGAATGGCTGAAAAACATTCACTGCGCTGGAGCTGATGGTGAAATGTTGGTCCTAATATTACCCTGAAGGCATGTAGCATAGATAGTCTACTTTATTGTTTATCCAGCAGGTGCTGTTGGCATTAATGTGAGCTCTTGCCAAGACTTAATAGAAAGAACAGAACAGCAATGAATCCTTTCATATGCACCTTTATCAGTGCATGTGTGTATTAAATAGGTCAAGACCCAATGAATGGCCTTTGTTTCCTGTTTAGTGAAAGATTCCAGCCCTAAGTTGGGACTTTAGTTGGCCTAAAGACTGAGGATATGTGCCAAGTCTGCTCTGTCTGTTCTTGAGTACAGAACAAGAATCACAGTACTCTCACACTCAATACAAGTTCATATTTAGTTACATATTAATGTCAAACTAAATGTATGCAGATAGGAAAGCATGACAGAATGCTTGTGTGATTGTTGTGAGTCCTCACATTAAAGGAATTAACTGCATATTTATATGTATCTCTAAATCTCCTTCATATATATCTTTCAAATCGAATCAACAGGATAAAAAAGCTGATATTTGTCATGTTAAATGTGGACACCACTCACTGAATTCCAGCTGACTGAGGAAATAGTGAAATAATTTGGCAGGAGGGAAAACTCAGAGTGGGGGATGACAAAATGGCTTTAGCAAAGAGGTGGAAAGATGATTAAAGCTGTAGAGCCCAGTGAAAGGAAAGAGACGTGAGGAGGAAAGAGTGGGCTGTGTAAAGTATGTTGTGTCTCATGTGTGTTGAACTCACACAAATACAGTTCAACGCCAATTTATGAACACACCCACTAAGCATGAGAGTGACGTAAATGGTTTCACATGTTGGTTTAGGAGCCCATCAGTCACACTAACATATTTTTTTTTCTTTGTGTGTTACATAAAATATGAGATCGGATCTGAACTTTTTCACAGAATGTGTCTCCCCTTATTTTGGAAGTCAGTACCATTCAATTCCAGTGATGGAATGCAAGTACTTTTACTCAAGCACTGTACTTAAATGCAAATTTGAGGTTCTTTTAGTTGACTTGAGCATTTCTATTTCATGCAGTTTTATTGTTTTACTTCACTCCAGCTCGAAGGAAAATATTGTAAATATCCAAATGTGTCAGTTGGTGATGAGCCGAATAATTTTTTTATGGGTAATAAACTCTTAAGTAAATCAAATTCTCTTGATTTCACTGAATAATGTCACCTCCCACCATCCCAAGACATGCAGTGATATGTTAACTGGTTAATCTAAAGTTGCCCATAGGTATGAATATGAGTGTGATTGTTTGTCTATATATGTTCAGCCCTGTGATGAACGAGTAACTTGTCCAGGGTATACTCCACCTTCACCCTTAAGTGGCTGGGATAGGCTCCAAGTGACCCCTGTGACCCAAGTGAGGATAAAGCCAGTTCAGAAAGCGAATGAAAGAATAATAATAATAATTTCAAATCAGCTCATTGACCCCAGATTATGGCCAAATGAAATGGGAAGCATCCTCTGTATACGTGACTTGGATGTATTTTGTAACTCCCTCTGCTATAGCAAAACCAGTATCGAAACCATTCAGAGATATGCAAATCGAGAAATCGGCCCAATCACCTGAGGAAGTTATGTCGGATATCACTTCTGAATGAGTCCTTTAATATTCACATGTATGGGAGTGGGATGTGGTACAGTTATTACAGAAATACTTCATTTATGTTAAATATATTATTTTTTACTTTACTAGCCTTACTCGTGCTGAATGTGAGTTTATCTTAGAATAAGTACCAGTAATCTAAATACCACTAAAATGTAACATGAGTATGCATTGGAGGGAGGGAGTCCAGAAGAGTCCTGGACCTTTTTCCTCCGTGACCTACAGTACTCCTGAACTCATCTCTGCTAACAAGGTTAGCACCTCAAGCTGTTTGAACAATAAGGCCCACTGGCCAGGTTACTGTATGTTTGGACAAGCTGATAGTGACTGGCAATGGTCCACAACTCTAATCCAGTGTTTGTGTATTTCCTTGTTGGCTCTACATGAGTGTGAACATAGCCAGTAGACTGGGCTGATGTGCAAACAGAGTGGTGAAACATCCAGTATTGCATTACCACCTTCGTGTTGATGTATGTGGAACAATAAAGAGTGGATTTTTGGGATTGTAGTTGGAAGCTGACTCACTTAATGTCCTGTAGACTAGCTTGTCATGAAGTATTTTTATGTCTTTTAAGGTATATTTTGGTCTAATTGTAAAGTTTTTAAACTGGAGGACTGTTCTGTTTGTGTGTCTCCCCAGGACTGAGGACCTACCTGATCTCAGGAAGGAAGTTGGAGTATGATGCACAGTGTAGCTGCTCTCAGGTGGGGTTGCCAAGTGGGGATTTTATGGGGGTTAGAGTGTTGTCCTGTCCTCAGACACACACTCCAGACATCATCCCTGGTGGAGCACAGGCCACTGATCCACTGCTGCCCCTCCAACCACCAGACAGGAAAGCCGTAAGTCATAAGAAAAACATATACTTGTTTACTGATTTAACACCTTCTGTGTGGCTAAAAACGCATTTAGGGTGAGAAACACAAAGATGGATAGCACCCACTAATTACATAGGGATTTGTGCACCATTTGTGGTGGCATTATGCTTTGTTGTAAAGTCCTGCTCATCTCCCATATCATGAAAGTTGCAAAAGTATCAAACTGCATTTAATTACTAGACTGTGCACATGAAAACACGTGGTGCATTCATAACTACTTTAATGCCTGATCATTGAGGATATGATGCACATTAATATTGTGTGTTCTGCAGTCATGTCACTGCAGGATTGTGGGAAGATGAAGTATAATTAATTAATTATTATTAATTATTATAATTAATTAAGTAGTCTGATGTCCATCTGCATTTTTATATTCAGGTGCCCAAAACTCCAAGATCCCTCCAATGTCTGACTCACAATTTTGTCCTTGTTGTTATTTAACATTAAATTAATGTAATTCAAGTCACACAAGCTGTGATTTGGAAAAATAGATACAGAGAGACAGTCATTCATAAATGTGAATGTGCACAGTCAACACCAACACTAAACAGGCAGTATTTGCATCAAGCTATATGTGGCAGTTTGTACAATTTTTTGTGAATTAGACACCTTTTGCAACAGTGTTTATTTGTACACAAAATGTTTACATTATCCTGTACATCCATACAGGCACAACATTGGTGTTATCTTTTTTATCTGCCCAGTTTGCAGTATATTCCACCCTCTGTGGTGATTTGTAAAATCAACACTGTATTTTTTGTCTAAATTACACTAGTTTTGCGCCAGTAAAAGCTTTGTAATCCCTTTGTGGATCTAGCCCTTAGAAGTTAAATTACCATTCACTCTTACATTGCTTATTTAATGACACTGTTGGATCATTTTACTCTGCTGCTACAACAAGACAAAAAAAAGATTGCCTGAACTAATCGCTGTGGTTTTCATTCAGCCAAATGTAGATGAAGAAGGGTTCGATGTAGCATGCAGCAGTAGACATCTACTTGCCAAGAAAATGTTACTATCCTTCGCCCCATACAAATTATTTTATTTAGCAGCAATTGTGAAAGAAGAACAAATGTTATGATTAATGATAATGTTGAAGTGGGGTTGTTTACAGCTCTTGTTTAGGCATTCTACCAAAATTCTCATAAACTTATATCTCGCTGTACTGTATATGTATAATTAAAGTTTAGTCCACATCTAATGCCACACAACAGATGGTTTTTTTCCAGGAAAAATTAAATGCTTGGACATCATTAGTGAATTGTCTTAACCTGGTGCCATTTTAATGCAAAGGGTCAAATTGTTTCTGCACATGTGCAACTTTTAAAAGACAACAAAATCCCATCATTAGCAGTTATGCACCATCATCCACTTAAGCAGAAAATACCCACTGATCAGGCTAAAGACTGTCCAGATCTACTAGCCTGATAAGACATTCTACTTGACACATTTCTCTTTGTAGAGCCCTAACATTGTTTGATGGTGTTGATTTCTTGTGTTGTATAAAATGCTGTGTGTCCAGATTAGGGATGCACAATATTGGAAAAACTGACCTTTCGATTGCTTATAACCCTGCGATACATATTGGAGTATGAAAAACTTCTCAGGAGGATATAATAGCTGTGTGGTGCCAACATAAATGGTCAAACAAATTAGTTGTTACCTCTCGTTGTGGCAACAGGTGCAAGACACTGTTAACATGTGTTTCAATATCATCATACTCGTAGCCAAAATAATTCCAGATAACTAATGTTACTTTTCTTTTAGGCACCAAGCCATCCTTTTTGGTGGTTTACTCTTGTTCGTTGCTCATTTTTCAATGTTGTTACCAGTGAATCACTTCATGTGGAGGAGGGGCGTGGTCTGCTTTGGCAAACTGATTAAGAATGGTTGTGATTGGTGGATCGCTGTGTGTAGTGTCAGGTAGTCAAGTTGAAATTAGATGAGAAGACATCAAATTAATGTGCCTCCTACATTGCAGGACCTGCGATGTGACTATTATGTACACATACATTGCAATGATGATGCTCAAACAACATTGTGCAGCTCTAGTCCGCATACACATTTATTCTCAGCTGTCTCTATGATTTTATCTCTCAATCACTGTCCTTCTCTGTCCAGCCTGCTTGTGTGTCTCGTGCTGTGGGTTTGCTTTTGGGGGCAGAGCAGGGTGATGAAGTGGCTGTGCTGAATGGCTGCCAGGAAGAGCACAAGACCAGCAGTGCCAAAGTACAGCACACACACGAACAGTAACAGCAGAACTGCATTTGTTATCCCCATTTAATTTGTCACTTAAGCTACTCAACAATCACATCCTGTCTTCCTTTATCCCTCTTTGTCCTTCATTTTCTTTCCTACTCCTTATCTTCTTCTGTTTCTTTTCCTCCCCCCTTCCCCTGCAGTTCATCCCTGGTCACAGCCCCAGGGCAGCCAATGGCCTCCTCAGCCCCCCATTGGAGGATCCTGTGCGGGCAAGCCAGAGCTCCCTGTGCGACATGCTCCAGGAGAAAGAGAAGAAGACAAGCACAAGCACCGGAACTGGCACAAGCCTGGGCATGGCGGGGGGCACAGGGGGGACGGGTACAGGAATGGACCACTCTGCCCTGATCCAACTGCGTGCCAAGAACTTCAGAGAGAAAAGTGACGCTCATTTTGTGGATGTTATAAGAGAGGACAGGTAGGCACTGAGTTGAAAGGTAGATGAATTGATAATGTCATCTGATAGTGGTTGATTAGGTGAACTATAGCAATACATGAAGCAGTTGTGGAAAACATTTTTTTGCCGGTGTACATGGATAGTTCTGTCTCCTCTTATGTCAGTGTAATAGTCTTACACTGTGTACTCAATTAAATAAATTACATTAATTAAATAAATAAATTATATTAGTCTTTCTAACAGGAAGAGCTGAATCAAAGGTTCCCATTTTAAAGCCATTTATCCTCCTAATACAGGAAAGACTTCAGTCCATAATGCATTTATACTCATCCTGAAAGTCTTTGGTGTGTGACAGGACTCACATATGAAACTGAAGTCAAACCTCCATAGCCTATTAAGGCTGAGAATAACATTATCAGTTTACTCGTTGATCATTTATTCAATTCATTTCCCTGTAGCTCTGTCACACCAACTGATTCTTCAAATATAAATAGTTATGTTTTTTAGAATCATTACTTGTTGCAACTATACTGACAAATATAATTTGTGTTTGCCTGGTTCCCAGTCTCATGAAGGACTACTTTTTCAAACCTCCCATCAACAAGATCAGTCTCAACTTTCTAGAAAGACCTTTGGAAAAGGCTTATCGCAGCAGCTACAAGGAGGAGGTATACACACACACACACACACACACACACACACACACACACGCACCCTCAATAGTATAAGTGAGCACAGACATAAAAGC
>JAPTYR010000001.1:19619516-19636790 GCA_029814505.1 Siphamia roseigaster | reverse complement strand
TGACTTGTGAAATTCCTAAAATTTTACACAAGTGTAATCTATTCACAGTAAACATACACTTTATTTGGTCACTTGTAAAGGTTGTCTTATCCCCTAAAACTAAGACAACAGTAATGTATCATGATACTTACAGCAGTTTAACTAGAATGAAATTATATAATGTGGATATCTACAACTAAATACAATGTGAAACTGTGAAGCTGGGCACACACAATCAGCTGGAGCGACATCTCTGTTCTGATTCACTGAACAGAGTCAGTAAAACACATTAAGCAATTTTGTTGTTTTGACACAGACTGGAAATAATATTCATTAGGGGACCATTTCCTCCTTTGAAAATACATTTAGCTAATACTGCATATGTGGATAAGCAACAGAACAGTAACTACATGTGAAAAGATTAAGGTTGGACCGATCCGATATTAGGCACTTCTCTCTCAATTTTCACATTGTACGTACAAGCCATACAGACATATGGCTGCAGATGCCAATGCCCCACAATTGAGGACCTCTTTACTAAATCAACAGTGATATTGGATCGGGATCAGATATCGACTGATATGCGAGGCCATACATTGGTATCAGCATCAGAACTGAAAAAGTCAGTGCAGTCAAAAGTGCATCCCTAGAAAAGATTAACAGTTAACACTACATTAATGAAAGATAGCATCATTGCTCACCTGATACATTCACAGCCTCTATAACTGTAGTCCATTTTGTTTCCTTATCAACATCCATTTTATTTTAGAAACTATGAGCTTGACAGGATATTATTAGTTGCTCTGGTATTGCCTTGGACAAGATTACACTTTTAGTTCACTTGCTTGATTTACTGTAAGATGTAATAATACAATTACACTACTCATTAGATAGAGCAGATTGTCACCTACTGGAATGAACTTTGTTGTCAGCAGATACCACAATTATTTTAGCCATAAGGTGAGTGTTTCTATGAGCCATTAAGTTGATTTGAGGGTGCAAAGACACAACATCCAGTATATTTTTTACACAATAAAATATTTACTCTGTTCTTCTGTTTGTTTACCTTGTCTTATGCAGCAGTGACATGTTCAATAGCTTTATGAGATTGATTGACCATGATCTGTTTTACAAACTTAAAACTGGAATTATTAAATAGATCCAACTGCATTTCATACTTTGTCAAATTCTATTTATCTCAACTATCGTCAAGTGCGTGCTCAGTTTAACCTATTGTCTTGTTGTGGTTCAGTTTTTATATGTGGATGGCATATCATTTATATGAAGTGATCGATCTGTAGTTGACATCATCTGCTGCTTTGATTGAGAAACATCTAACCTCAGACATTGCACACTGAACATTTGAAGAATTACGAATCATTGTCCAGTATCTTATTGAGAATCTAGATAAAAACAGGTGTTGGATAGGTAAGGCATTCATTCCTCTTTATCTATACTGACACCAATCTCCAGATGAATTTCTCTGCCCTCAATACCAGCTCTCTGTTAGAGGAGCTGAGAGGGAAAACTTCATCACTGTTCATTATTTACTGCACAAAAAATTGTTGTCAAATATGATCCACAGTAGAAAGCAGCAACGTTATTATTGATTAATTCACTACATTGGAGGTTTTGTATTGGAATATGTATTATTAATCTAAATTTACATAGTTTTTACTTGTCAACATAAACATGAATATGAGCTCCACATTCTTCATTAAATGTATGCATTACTTTGTTATTGTTATAGTTGCAGTTATTTTGTCACAGTATATCCTCTTTTCTTCTCTGTATCTAAGGATTTGATTGAGATCTTTGTTGTATACATGCAGTCTTGAGTGTGAGTTTGTGTGCCCGTGTGCTTCTCTGTGTGTATCTGAACAATTCTTTGCTCCTGACTGACACCACTCTCATCTCTTTCAGCTCTGGTAATAACAGCTTGCCAGTTCATGGGTGAGTGTCTCCGTGGAAACAGAGGGGTTTGATGAATGAGTGACATTTGAAGGGTCAACATGAGCGAATGCTCTCTTTTATACTTTTCATAAATCCTGCTCTCACTGGCTTTTACGCATTTTCCCATTTTCCTGTTCTTTACTCCGTTATTTCTCTCCCTATTTTGTGGTCTCCTTCTGAGTGTGCATCAGTCGGAATGGCTGCTAAATGTCACGAATGGTGAAAATGACTCATACAGCCTGTGCTGGCTTGCACTTTGCATCAAAGCCATGAGTTAATTAACTGTACTTCTGAAAATAAGAGAGGAACAAGCAGAGTCTCTTACTTTATCAGTTAGTTTGTAACATTTTTCATTGCATATTTCACCTCATCATTTGGTACATACGTAGAGTAGCCACCAGTTTGTGTCTACGATTCAGTCAGAAGATGTTCAGATCTTAGTTGTTTTTACCTCATTTCCTGAAGGGGAGGCAGGGGTATTGTTTTCAGTTTGCTTTGTTTGTTTCTTTGATTGTTAACACTTTAGCAGAAAAACTATTGGTTGAATTCGTACCAAACAGGGTTTATAGATTGCCAATGACCCAGAATAAATGTGGTTCGATTTTGGTAAAAGTAGGTCAAAGTAATTTTTTTTTCCCCCTCCCATTTACTTATAATTGACTATATTTCAAATGTCTTTAAAATAATACATTTTATTTCAAACTTGGCACATATATAGAGGCAGTTGATATACTGACATCAGCACCCACATAGACATGGTGACATCAGCTTGATCAATGCCAAAATAAGCTACAATACAATACAAATAAATGCAAAGAGAAGGGTTTGTTGTGCCTGCGACCACTTGTTACATTCTGTCTTTTTCTGTGTTTGTTGTCTGGATCAATAGTTGACTAAACCTTTTTTGCAACTTATGTTGGACTTTATGACTTGGTCATTTCCTTCAGATGTTTTGTTCCATCTTTTGGAGCAGAGCAACACACCGTATTATCATTCTTGAAGATTTGTTTTAGCAATTCCATCTAAATTGAGTACTCTGGTTATTTTGATTGAACCTGTCATTCCCATCTCAAACTGTCCATTTTCCTCCTCAGAGTTAACCTCTCCACATCGAGTGATGCTGGTTCCACATTTATTACTCCAGCATCTGGCTCTGACCCCCCTTCACAACCTCTGGATCTCCTGGTCCCAGAGGCTGTCCTGGCCTTCTTCCTGCTTCTCCTCCTGGTCTGGTTCCTCAATCGGGAGTTTGAGGTCAGCTACCGTCTCCATTACCATGGAAACGTCGAGGCTGACAAGCATCGTTCCAAAATCCAGACAATGCGAGACCAAGCTGAGTGGTTGCTGGGAAACATTATCCCCATCCATGTTGCAGACCAGCTTAAGGTTTTTGTTGTTCATAAACTAAAACTATCTGACTTATGGAAACATTACAGTATTAATATATGCTCTGTTTTTCTTGTTTTGCGATGTAGAAGTAATGAATAAGAAATCCAGAATACTTTCTTCACAGTATTTACCAGAACTAATGCTATTAGTATCTTCATAGCTGAATTATTATTTGATATAACAGCAAGTAAAATACCTACAGTATTAAGAATTAAATAAAATGTTCTTTGTTTCCTCAGGTCACCCAGAGCTACTCCAAGAACCATGATAGTGTAGGTGTGATATTTGCCAGTATTGTGAACTTCAGTGAGTTCTATGAAGAGAGCTATGAAGGTGGAAAAGAGTGTTACCGTGTCCTTAATGAGCTAATAGGAGACTTTGATGAGCTCCTTCGCAAAGATGAATTCTGTAGTGTGGAAAAGATTAAAACCATTGGTGCTACCTATATGGCAGCGTCAGGACTGAATGTTCGACAGATGGCTGAAAATGAAGATGAATCTCCTCACGCTCATCTGAGGGCCCTTTTCAACTTTGCCCTGGAGATGATGGGTGTCCTTGATGACTTCAACAAGAATATGCTGGGTTTTGGTTTCAAGCTCCGCATCGGATATAACCACGGGCCGCTGACGGCGGGGGTGATTGGCACAACTAAGCTGCTTTACGACATCTGGGGAGACACGGTCAACATTGCCAGTCGTATGGACTCCACTGGTGTGGAGTGTCGGGTGCAGGTGAGCGAGGAGAGCCACGCTGTACTCAGCGCTATGGGCTTAGAGTTTGACTACAGAGGTACTGTGAATGTTAAGGGCAAAGGTCAAATGAGGACCTTTCTTTACCCCAAAAGTGGGGACAGATTATGTCAGGATCACACAGAGATGGGAGTCAATGTTGGACCCTCCTCTGTATCCCCGGCAAATAAGACTTCACAATCGGATCCCCATGCTTCAGCTTTTCCTCCCTCTTCTGCTCTTTCCTCCTCTTTTTCCACTCTATGTTCTCAACCGCAAACCCCTGTAAGGCCTTCAGGAGCAGGACCTGAGCCAATCCCAGATAATTCTACAGAGGTGAGGGAGGAAGGATATAGGGACGCTCCACACCTCCCTGAGCAATCTCCTGCAACAGACCTTCAGCTCGCTTCCTCCTCTGAACTAGGTAGAGAACCTAGTGCTGCACAGGTGCCCTCCCAAGTGCAGCCTGCTCCTCTTGCACTTCAAGAAGCAGAGGATGAAGAGGTGGAAGACGAGCTCACAAAACTCAATGAGGAGTTTTATGCTCGTCTCTGATCCACTCGTTCTCCTTCCCCTGTCTGCTGTGCCCAGCTGCTGTCTCTACAGAACTGTTAGCAGGTGTGGGGGGGGGTATCCCTTCCTGGTATGGGTGAAGTGTCTTTGGCATGGATAAAGAAGGTGGTGGTCTTTCCAACACAAACCATGGCAACAGTAGCTCTAAAAACGGATACTAACCTTGAGACTTCACAGGAACTTTGCCTGAGTGCTAAGGTGTTTAGACCTGTGTTGAGCACAGCAGTATATAGAGGAGAAGGGGGGCAGTTTTCTTGGTGTTGTTGATGTTTTTTCTTATTTGTTTTTGTTATCAAGTGCCTTCAGGACTAGAACAGTGAGCAAACAAATATGAATACTGAACAAAGTTATAACAATCTTCCTATGGGTTTTTCCTATAAGACATAAACTACGGAACATGCTGTGGGTTCTTACTCCATGCTTTTATTTTCAATGCAAGTATTTCTTAAAGAAAACAAATCATTATTGTTGTGCCATATCATTTGTTTTAACTTGATCAAAGTCTTGACCTTACTTAAGGGAAAATAATTTTAGAATCTGTGTAAGTGCCAGTGCAGCATGACGGGCTGAGCAGGGAATTATGGGAAGAATGAGGGAATCACATGAAGCAGTATTAATTTATGTATTCTGCTTTGACATGAGGGCTTAATACAGTATTCATTTGTGCTAACGTCTCTGTAAAAAGGGACACACTACATAACAGGCTGCATAGATTTTAGTTTGTGTAGCAGCTAAATGCACATTTTAAGCACAGGTCTTGCACAGTGTTTCTCGACCACTTGTATTTGGATGTTATTACCGTGACATTACTTTTAAGAGAGTCACAAAAAGTACAATCATAAGCACAAAATCAAATCATAAGGGAATAGATTAGGAAAGAGAAGTGAGACCATCGAAAAGCAGAACGGCACTTTAAATATACTTAAAGTGACACTCTGATAACATTTGAGTATGAAACTCTGAACACCTGTAGATCTGAAAAGTGGCTGAACAGCGTAGAACCGTAGTCGACTCCTTTGCTGCCTGTTTTTATTTAAATCTCTTCATGTTTAATTAGATAAACAATGTCCTGCTCTGGCCTTCTTGCACAAACCGGTCTACTTTTGAGTATCAGTGTTTCTCTGGTGTGACTAAAAGCCATTCTTCTGCTTAAAAGACCTAAACACACTCAAACGCTTTGCAGCCTTTGTTTTACTCTACAGGTGGGTCAGAGTTTGATGGGTTAAATTAGCTTGAGTATCACTTTAAGTGGGACTGTGAGGGACAATCACTGTGTATAGTAACTCTTGATAGTTTATGATAGGATGGTCCACATTGCTGTTTGGTTAAAGTGTCAGAATGCAACTTCACTTTCTACAGTACTGTGTGTAAAATGTCAGACTCTTATTTTGTTGCCTTCATTGCCAGAGAGTAAAACAAAACTGGTCAGTCCATCACTATAGATGTATTAAATAGTTAAGTATTGTCTGCCTTTCGCTGTGTGATTTGCTGTTGAAGGGTTGTGATTTTATCTTGTCACAGTCTCTTTACCGAGAGGTCCCTCTACTGTATCAATATTCTTAAAGTGTGCCACTTTAATTGAGTGATCTATAGGTGCAGTGCAACCTAAACTAGCTGATTGTTTTGTGGTGCCTAAAGTATGACTGTATTTTTGAGTATTTTGGTTTTCGGAAAATTTTGTATCATGCTGTTGTCACAGTGAGGATAGCTTATGATTGTATGTTTGAGGAAATTGTGTTTGTCAGGCAGGATTTGCTGCTTTTTTTTTTCTTTCTCTTTTTGACAAATTCCATTTTTTTCCCCTTTACCTATGTTAATAATCTCTCATTGGTTCCCTAAGTAGTATGGTGGTGTTCCCAATGAATCCCTGGAACCTCTGTTTTACTCTTTGCTCTTTACTCATGCTTTGCCTTGTTTCCCCTTGTACTCTTTGTGTGTGTGAGTCTATGTATGTAAGGAAAATATTTCAGTTTTTCATTAACTCAGATTAATGTAATAATACAAAAGAAAACCAGTCAACGTCATGGTCCCTGTTGATGTGTATAATTTTTTTGCAGCTGCCTTTTTCTCTACAAAAGACTTGCAAAGCCCTTAGGTAAAAAAAAACATAACAAAACAAACAAACAAAAAAAAACAAAAAAACTTTTGCGAATACATATCACCACCACATCTTTTAGTGTCTGGTCAACATGTAGGACTGACATATCTTGCCTTGAACAATGGTAGCTCACAGTAATATAAGGAGGAAAGAAAGAACCATCTCTAATATGTAGCAGTCTACATCTGTAGTGTAGAAAGCATCTTTGTTTACCTCTGCCATTGTGCATTCACAAATACACAGCAGTGCCTTTTGTAATTAGGAATATTATCAAGCAGTGTGTGTGTGTGTGTGTGTGTGTGTGTGTGTGTGAACTTTTGAGTATTTGCATCAAATAATTGTAATAATCCTAGTAGCATAAATACTCTGAGAATCCAAAGATGTTCTCCTGTTTAAAATATCTTTGAATGGGCATCGTAAATCTGGTTCTTGTATATTTGCACATGATCATAGTTGCCAAATTAAAAAAAAACAAAAAAAAAACAGAACAATAAAAATAAACCAAAAACATGATGTAAAGTTAAAGAAATATGTGAGAAGTAATGGGTTTCAGTTTTTAGGATGTCTGTGTTTCTCCCCACATTGTCTGCCTTACATTGTTAGATAACCCATAGTGAGATTCAGGCCATGTCCATAGCTCAGAGCAGAGCGGTGACAAACTGTCATAGTGAATTTGAGGTGTGAGACTTCACAGGTTGATGGGCACACCACCTCTCCAATAGTGCACATCTGTACACACATAAATAAAATGCTTCAAGTGAACACTGCTGGCTCTGTGATCTGTGATGAAGTGTGGAATGTAAGTGTGATCTTGTCCGAATGAGTAATATTCCTCTTTGCCACTCACTACAGTTTGTTTGACTCTGCACTGTTTTATCTTCTTTTTTTCCCCCAGTTATGTTGAGGATTTATTGCATGGCTACAAGTAATGCAACGCACATGTCTGTTCAGCTCACTAAGGTTACCTAGATTAATCAGTAGATGATATATGTATTACAGGTTGTTTTTTTTTGCAAGGGAGAGAATTAATCATAGAAGAAGTCCAGTGATAAAGTTAAGATATGAAAGCAGTCAGCTTCACAAGGCACAAGTATATGATTAGAACAGAACAATGACAGACAAGCGAAGAGGAATACAGTGTTTGTATTAAAAGCATTGTGGCAAAACTGCATTGCCTAATCACTCATTTAAATGGTGTCAGCTCCATATCTTGCCATTGTACATTTGCTGGTAAATTCAACCCGTATGTGTTTTCAATTACACTGGGACAAAACTTTTGAGAAAGCTGTTTGTTTCTAAATCATTGTTTTTCATATGCTCATGAATGAGATGTATTATGTATGTTTTGTGCACATCACCCATGTATCATCTATCAACACATGATCATAATCTGTACACATTTGCACAAAGTGCTCGGTGTTTGTACATATGCAGTTATTTTATGTCACATATGATTTTTTTTTATACATGTGCATGTGTCAGATTTGCCAGAAAACAATGAAAAGAGACACGTATTAATGAAGTTGATTCAATGTGTGTCTATTTGAGGAAGCGTGAGTGTTAAGATTTTATTATTCTTTTTTTTTTTCAGTATGAGAGAAATAAATTCTCACAGCCGAAAATAGTTGAGTGCACTGTGAAGTAAAGAAAGATTTCTGTTCAATTATGTATGCCCATTGCAACGTGGCTGTGTTTTATTAAGGCTCACTTATTTGTTGGCACATTCAAGATGAAACGAGATGAAAAAAAACAAGACTTAATATTTTTAAATACAGCCAGATATTAAGGATAAGATTAAGAAAAGGTTAGTAAATTGCCTTTGACACATACTGGTACCCATTTTAAGCAGTGATAATAAAGACCATAATAAAAATCACCATTAAAAAATAGACCCTGAAGTGTGAAAAAGCAGAAAATAGAAATCTGTCAATTGTGGTAATTTCATTGTCGCTCACTCTTGAATGCTGCATGTTTTTTGCACACTGTTCTTTTTTTCCTTGTAGTTGTACTTGGCTGCTGAACGGATTAATAATTGCAAAATTCAGCACACTCTTTGTGAAGCAGAAAATCATGTTAATGTTAGAAGAATTTAAAGTATTTCAACTTGACACATGGGGTGAGAGTACTGCAACATTATTTTCTTCGTTTAGAGAAAAGGATTTCTTTAGACTATTAAAAAATATGTTAAATATGAGAAATTAAACCTACAATTTAATGTTTTTTAACCATTAAATAAACATTTTGTAATCTTAACATGCAAAATAAGCAACTCTGCAACATCAAACTGCACGTGAAAATGGCGAACATGTACAATTTATTTGTAGCTCGTATTCAATACAGATGCAATGGGTAATTCATAATGTGGCTTCTAAAAAGTATGTGCTTGTGTTTTGCTTGTGTAGATGTCTAGTGGTGTTGTAGCGCCCCTAATGTTTTACAGGAGCGGTGTTTTCACGTAGGGCGTGATTGCGCGGCCCCTCCCCCTCCACAGTCGATCTGGAAAAGAAAAAAAAACTTTTTTGTATCGAAGGAATCAACAGCCGCCATCTTGTCGTGGCTAGGAATTAGGATTTCGGTCCAACGCTGACTTTAACGTAGAAATCGAGTATCTTTACCACGATATGACAACCTCCTTCCCCCGAAAACGAAATCTTAACGTCGCCTTGGAGACATTTTGTGCGAAAAAACGGGAATTTGATCGGTGGTCGTCGGGCAGAAAAGCTCCGTATATCTGATTTCCCCTTCAGAGTGCGGCGATTCAGCCCCTGTCGCCGTTCGGGAGCAGTATTGTTTACCGTGGGCAGGCGGAGACGAGATCGTGACTTTCGAAGTGATTTGCAAAAATACGACATTTTTATGCAATTGTGCATTTTTGTGGAGCTTCGCGCGATTTTTGCATGAAGAAATTTGACGTCACGCAAAATGGGTTGTTTGAACATCTAGAATTTTTCACCTGGAATGCAACAATTCACCTGAGTATACTAGATTGATATTTTGAAGTTCGATTTTTACATGGGGAATATTTTATTTTGCTTTATTTAACGGTAATAATGTGGGTGTTGGGTGTTGGATTATCATGGGGTGAATGGCGGTGGCGAAGCGGGGCGCTATTGCATCTCTTTTGAAAGACATACTCTTCTAGCAAAGAGTAGCTAACGCTAACAGTTAACTTAGCTGGTAGCAGGCAATTAGCTAGCTATTAGCCAGTTAGCTAACGTTAGCAGGCTGCCAGCTTGCTAATGTGCAACGGTTCGGCTTGATAGAACAACTTCCCTCTTAAATCACAAAATATAACTTGAGCAACCAGCCGGAAAACAAGACAACTATGGCTGAGAACCTGCTGGACGTCGGACCTCCCAACTCAAAGCGACCGAAGCTGAATTCACCTGCCCTGTCAGCGTCTGATGGACCAGGTACAGGCCTCAACTTTGTACGCATATGTAAACACCGATATTAAGATTCAACACTCCTCCCATTGGGCCTTGAAATTCATTGAAGCTTTGTTTAAAGTTGTCAGATAGCGAGACGTGTTGACCTGTCCGGTTTATCAGAAGTCTTTGACATGGCTTTACTGCAGTCTAGTGGTGCTTTTGCTATGTGGGTACTTCTACCGTGCATATACACCTAATTGTCAGTTTTCTGGCATCGGTATACAGCAAATGTCAGATCAACCCATTGCAACCATGCAGAGAAGTATGACGCAATGGATCTCGGCAACACAGCAAATTAACGCCTTGCTAAATTATTTTCAACAATAAAGTAATCTCTGTGAAGTCTGTATTGTATGGATATCCTGCAGAGCTGCAGTTTGAGATTGCTTTGGTGTCGCTTAAAGGGTTTTGACAAACTTAACAGAGTTTCCACAGCTTATTGATGTAAATAACTTTTTTTTTTAACTTCAATCAATAGTGAACAACATGCACTAAGTTGTATTGTGAAAGATTTAATTCACAGATTAATCCTGAGCAAGATAACTTCTTTATCTTAGAATTTTATCACGTGCAATGTGCAAAAACAGGTGTGGCTTGCACAGAGACACACAATAAGAGTCATTATTTTACACACTAATTGCGGTGCTAGAAACGCACGCACATTAAAGTCATATGCTATAAACTCTGCTGTGTGAATCTCATATACATGTCTAAATTAATTTGGTAGGTTCCAGGTTATTTGTTGACTTTACTGTTGACTTCTGAATTGGGCACTTTTTACAAATTATATTGACGCTGGTGGTCATTACCAGTGACTTGAAAACATGAATTAACAAAAGTGCAGTCTTCTGCTTGGACACAGAACCCCCAAGTAAGCATATGATCCCGTGAACCAATCTAAATGGCACTGGACAGCCATTGATTTTGCTCTAAATATTTTATTTGCTGAAGTTCTTACTGATTACGTCATGGCTTTTGTATGGTCTGTGAAATTTCTTACTTCAGACATATTCTGTAGAAATGGAATATGGCTGAGACAGAAATCTGTATTAATTTTCTGCTAAGGTTGGCTTCATCAATACTGTTTTGTGAAGTCATACCCATTCAACATATTTTTAAAAGCATGTAACTCATGTAGTTATGAGTTATGTTCTGAACACATTTTACAACTTAAAGCTGACAATTGAACGGATCCACATACAAAATAATTATGCAAGTTTGGAGAGTGAAGACTGGAAAAAATCTTTTAATGTGTATTTGTTTCTGTCAGATTGCATGAACTTTTAAATACAAATTGGCACCCATGGAGCACAAAGCTGTTCCAATTTTCCACAGCCTCGGAGAAGCATTTTAATGTCTTAATTCATACAAAAAGAGAAGGAATGTCCAGTTCTCTGTTGATCAAAAATTAAAGAGTTCATCCATAGTCCATGCCTATCCTTTGAAGTACAGGAGTTTTATTAAAAAATAGGGCAGCTCATTTTGGTTAAAAAGTCATTGCAATTCATGTGGACAATGATATGTTATCAAGGAAAGTGCACAGACTACTGGTAATGTTGGAAATTTTAACTCGAATATATATATATAAACTTGAAGTAGGATAAGCAATACAGCAATAAGAGTTAATTTCTCTTCAATTAAGAGAAATTAACTTCAGTTTGACACGTTATATAATCAGTCACTGCATTATCAAATCAGTCCACAATCTTTAAATATGTCTGCAATACTTTTCTGCTGCTTTGTCAACAGATATACCAGCAGTACTGAAAAAAAACCTGCCATGTGTAAGTTATAACCAATAAAACTGATCATTTATACCTAAAGTTAGTCACTAGTTTAATATGACAACCTAAATATTTGGCATGTAAATTATAGAGGCATTCAGGAAGACCTAGTTGCATATATGGAATGTGATATTCATAATTATTTCTTCATTAGGATTTAATTACAAAAAAAGGGAACTGCTTTTATTTTTGTTCAGACCTAAGATTTGTTATCAGGTGAAAGTCCTTTAGAATGTCAAATGTAAAGGTTTTGGGGATGTGAGTTGGACCGTTTTCGCTCATCAGCTGACTAATAGAAGCTGGTTTTGTGGTGCATAGTGTTTTTTTTTTTTTTGTTTTTTTCCCCCCAGAAGTTATGTTCCTCACCTGTCAATCAGGCAGCATAAGAGCATATTAGTTTATTAGAGCTAATACCAACTCTTAACAAATTTAATTCTCAAAGAATGTATACAAGAAATCATCAGCCCTCTTGTTTAATTTATATTTACTCTTATTTTATCAGTACCTTAGATATAAATATGTAACTTACTAGGGATGCAATGGTACAGGGTATCTATGGTTCGGTACATATTGCGGTTCTTGAATCATGGTTCGTTATGGTTCACATGCAGTGCCTGGCTGTGCACCATAACTGGGAGCTGATGGAGAGCCTGAAGTAAGGATGTCCCGATCTGATATTGATGGGAAATCGGTCCGATAGCTGAAAATTGAATATCGGCGTTTATTGGACTGTATTTAAAATCTCCGATGTAAACACTCCACTAAACAGTCCATTTTTATCTGCTGCACAAGTACTACTAGATGTCAACTAACAGTCATCTGACAGAAGTACTGGGGTTATAGAGTCTTACACGGGCAACTTTACCAACCCGTTTGTACCCACGTACATTAGACCAGCAACTACACCCGTGATTAAACACATTGTCTACTTAATAAATCGATTTTAAAGGCTTTATTTTTGGCTAAATCACATGCCACACATGTTGCCCAATAATGTCTGTGGCCAGATGTAAAGCTCACTTCAAAATAAAACAAACTGTTTGTGGATCAACCATGGTTACACGGTTTCATCCATGAATCTGGTTTTATTTTGTCACTTCCTTGCCCACTACCTGCCTGTACTCCCTTTATCTTTCCCTGTGCCTGTACTAGTGTTGTCACAATACTGGATTTCTAACTTCGATATCGATATTCTTCAAAATATCGATATTCGATATGGTTTTCGGTACCACGCAACCATAAGATCTCTGTTGAACATGTTTACTTTTTATTTAAAGAAAATGACGCAACAAATGGTAGTACACATTTTCACATTTCATTCAGTTCATTTAGTCCTTAGTAGCATTAGTATTTAGTCCTCTTGACCTCTCACGAGTCTTTGTCATAAGGTCTTTGTTGTTCCATGACTTCTACAATATGTGGCTGTCATGGTGGACAGTGACTGGCTGCACGTTGAGATTGAGACACCTCAGGATCTGTCTGGTACTGAAAGAATTATAACAATCTATTTTTAAAAGTTTTATATTATCTGTCTATTTTATCAGTTAATCTTAGAAATAAACCAAAGTAGCATACATTTAAGTAAAGTAGTGATGTGCTTCACTACACTACTTTACTTTTGTGTACTTTGGTTTATTTCTTAGAACATTCATTGATATAAAAAAGTTATTTTAAAGGCCTGATTAGAAGAGAATAACTTCAATTGGTTTACATGAATAGAAAATATGATGATGCAGTTAACTTACGCTATGGTAAAAAAGGAATGAACTTAGTGTTATGGCTCGCAGGTTAAAGCATTTAAGTTGATAGTTTGAATCAGGCCTTTATAACATCTTAGCAATTTAACTTGGAAAAAATAAAAGTAAAGTAGTGAAGCACAACAGGATCTAAGTTTGTTTATTTTTTTTATCTTAGTCTACTCCTGCATTATCTTGGTTTCTATTCATATTACAAGCTTTCTCTAGAAAAGATATGCAGCCTTTTGTTTAGCTTTAGCCATCGCAATTCACCAACACGCACGCACACCTTGCGGGGTGATTTTAATGATGGATTTAAGATGCCAACCTCTTTAAATTCCTCAAAGTCCTGCACTTGTCATTTCCTTCTTGATGACCCAGAGTTTACGTACCAGAAAAATAGTAGCGAGTCGCGTACACCTAGCATGGAGCAGTAGCAGCACTCACACGGTGCCTGGGGACAGGGGAGGGCCCGCAGCCGGCACTCAGGTAGGCAGCAGCAGACATACATGTATGTGTATGGGCAGCAGCGCGTGTGCCGTTTACGGGTAGCGCTATTTTGCGACCAACAGGAGAGTATCTGTATGTGGGAAAATTCATATTGAATCGTTTTTAGTTCGGAATTATCGATATTTATTGATAAATCAATATTTTTGACAACACTACTTCTGACAGTGCATTTGTAGCCTCAGCTGGTGCAGATGGCGGACAATAACACCCAACTACAGTGAGGCCAGTATTGTTTGGCATAATGAGTTTTAGTGAGTTTTAGTTTAGTTAACTGCTGTTGTGTATCGCATTCATGGCCTTTATGGCAGACATTTTCTGGGTCAGCTACAAAAATGTAACATCATGTGACATGATGACGTAGGATGGGATAAGTCAATACGTTTAACAGAGGGAAAAAAAACACAACCATTTACTGTTGTCTTGTTTTTCTGTTATATTCTGTTTAAGTTTTTTAGGTCTTGACCTTGTGACCCCTGACGTTTTGGTGCTATTTGGAAGTGTGTAAAATGAAGAGCTCAAACGTTATAATCCAATATTCATTTTGGGCCTATATTGTAACCTTTGACTTATATTTACCAGAATTTATTGGGATCTATTCTGGACCAGCTCTCACTTTTCCTGAAAATTTCATGGAAATTGGTCCAGTAGTTTTTGGATAAATTTACTGACAAACAAAGAAACCGACAAAAAATCTCCCCCATCTCCCATTCAGGGAGTTAAGAGTAAGAATGATTATTGATTTAAAAAAAAAAAATCAATATAATTGTTGATTAAAAAACCCTAAAGTAACTAGTGATGGACTGATATGGAGTTTTTGAAGCTGATATGATTTTTTTTCCTCTGTCAAACAACTGTCATCATTAAAACTGCTTTAATTGCAGTTATTAAATATATACAGTGACAGGTACAGTAAAATATCCTTTTTACTGTGTTTTTTCAGCAGTATCTCAGAATGCAGAGGTGAAACGTCACCTGTCAGTCAACCATGGCAGACAAAAAAGAAAAAAGGCCAATACCGATACAAGAAAACCTTCAGTATCAGCCTTATATGTCACCTGGTCGTTATCCAGGTCTATCATTAATAAGAAGGCACTCAGACACTGAATATCTGTTTGTTACAATTTGATGCGGGGTGAATTGGAAAAATTAAATGTAAAAGTGCAGGTTTTAAAATTCTATTTGGACAGAATTGATGTGGTTTAGAATCTAAAAGTATGTGTTTAATGCCTTTTTCTTCAGATATGGATAGATATTTTATTGTCATTTCATACATACACCATGGATACGCCACAGGAACAAAATGTTAGATACAAAGGTGTGAAAACAGGCATTTGCTTTGACACTGACGATTCTTTGTCCTTTTTCAAACATAATTTTTGACGTTCATGAGAAAATTTACTTGGAAATTTTCTTTACTTTGAATTCTAAGTAAAGATTATGAATTGTAATGTCTGCATATACTAGTATTTTATAGAAAACTGCTTGCAACTATTTATTCTGTATATTACTATTTAGCACATTTTATGCATTTTACGACTGTGCTGCGACAATTGCGATGACATTTGGTTCACCATGTGCATGTTTGAATGACATGTCTTAAAGCCTGTTTATTATCTAACCTCCAAACTGTAAAATCTAAATTGTGACCGTTAAAAAAAGAACACATCGGCCAATACCAACACAAGAATGTGTAAATATCAGCTGGCCGATATGTCTGTCATTAGGCCCGCTTCATAGTCTACGCCTGCCACTTGACTGATGCTTTTTTCCATAGTTTACACATTGAACACAAGCGACTGGCGCCACACGTAAAATGTAATAAGTCAGGAGTACAGAAGGGGACAGTTGTGAGTCAGCTCCAGCCTGGGATCAAAGGTCATCATCAACGAAAACAGTATGTTGTGGTGTTAACAGTAGGAAAACAGTGGTCATTCACAGAATCATCACCTACTCAATCTCTAGCCACACCCCTGTTTGGGTCACAACACAAACACATCATGGTGGCTGACACGTCACAGTGTGTTGGCGTCGGCTTACGTTTGTGTCGACAATGGAACAGGCCTTAGTGTGAAGCTCCACCAAACTGACCCCTGCTGCTGTCTGTAATCCCTGACCCCTACTGTTGTCTGTGACCCCTGACCCCTGACCTGGTGTCATCTGTGACCCCTGCTGTGTTTGTTGTGCAGGTGCCATCCTCAGCAAACTCTACAAAATCCCCGGTAAGTTCCTTGACACTCAGAGTTCATAGGTCAGACGTGTGTTGGTTTCCCTGAACATTTGTTTGTTTCTGCAGAACTGGAGGGAAAAGACGTAGAGGAGGTTTTTACTGCAGTTCTGAGTCCAAACAGCAGTAGCAGCAGCCAATCAGAGCGCAGCACACACAGCAATACAGGAAGTAAGATGCACACACTCTGCACAGGTACTACACTGCTACTACACTGGTATGCAGTCTGCACCGGTACTACAAGGGTAGTACACATCCTGGTACTACACAGGTGCACACTGCACAGGTACACACTGCACTGGTACTACACAGGTACACACTGCACAGCTACTACACTGGGACTATATTGGTAATACACAGGTACACACACTACACAGGGTACTACATCTACTACACTTGTACTACACACTGAACAGGTACTGCACTGGAACTACACTAATATTGCACAGGTACATATTATACACAAGTACACACACTGCACAGGGTACTACACTGATGCACACTGCACAGGTACTACACCGGTACACACACTGCATAGCTATACACACACACACCTGCACACACTTAGTTTTCTTCCAAACGTGTCATTAAAGGAGCAGTCGTTTTTTATCACGTGAACTTTATTTCACTGATTAAATATTTATTCACCTGTTTGAGTTTACTGTCATTGAGACTATGTCTGAAGATGTCCATGTAAGTGTAGTGGGGAGGACAGAGGTATTGACCTATCCCACACACATGACAAAGGCGAAGCGTCCGTCATATTGGGCGTGAATGCGATACGCAACAGCAGTTAACAGTGATAATAGTAGGGCTGTCTCCGACCAAGGATTTTCTTGGTCTTTACTTCGACTACTCGATTCCTCGGG
>JAPTYR010000001.1:19557362-19569017 GCA_029814505.1 Siphamia roseigaster | reverse complement strand
GAAGACAGGGCATTCCTGTTATCTGATGTGTTCAGGAAGATAGATAAAGTTGGTCATGCAAGGTGCATTCTGTGCCACAAAGAAATCAATTACGGAAGCAAAGGCAGCCATGATTTGTTGGCACATTGTAAAACAGACATCCACAAAAAGAAAGTGTGTGACCTGTCAGGAACTCACAGTATAGCCAGCCTTCATGTGCATGCTGTGTGTCCATGCACCCTTGTCACCTTTTTCACCCTTGACCAGTTTGCATGCCTGGGGTTACTTTTAAACATAATGTTGTGTGATAAAGGAAGGTGATTGTACAAATAAATGGACATTCGAAATTAATTATGTTCCCAAACTGAGTTTCGGGGATATTATGTTTTTGGTTTGACCCCAGCCGGCTCTGGATACTGTAGGTGTTAACGCAGTTCCTTGAAAAATATTGGGTTTACAAATTTTATCTTTTGCAAATGGATGGATATAATGGAGAGGAAGAACTGATTCAATTTTGGATGATTTACCATTTCTGAATTCCCCACAAGGGCCCGCTCAGAAGTTGGAAATCACTAAACGCCATACCTGTCTGGTTATGGACTGGGGGCGTTCGGGGTTATACCCCTAGCTGTCGCTTCCAACAGCTAGTTGGCTAGTTTATAAGATGAGAACATATGTTGCTTGACATATTTGACTTTTTTTAAGCTGTGAACATTTGTAAAAGTTGACTTTGTGAGTTTACTGACTGTTTCATTTTTATCACATCTTTACCAAAAGAGCTTAGAGGGCAGTTTACTGTCATTACAGCAACAATTGGTATAAGGGGTCAAGACAGGTTTTCTTTCAATTATGTTTTTTTTTTTTTCGTGCATTAGGATATCTTTAAACAGGCAACTGAGGACCGCTTAACCAGCGCCAATGAGCTGCCCTACTTTGAAGGTGACTTTTGGCCAAACGTGCTGGAAGAGAGCATAAAGGAGCTCGAGCAGGAGGAGGAAGAACGCAAGAAGGAGGAGAACACAGCAGCTTCTGAGACTCCTGAGGTGAGACTATTTTGTAGAGCAAAGGTTTAAGACTAGCTATTAGTATTTCCGTCTCTGACAGTTGTCAGCATGGTGATATATGTAGCCTAATGTCTGCCATGATCTGTCACCATCAGGGTACACCAGGTGATAGCAAAAATGCAAAGAAGAAGAACAACAAAAAGACCAATAAAAACAAAAGCAGCGTGAGCCGAGCCAATAAGAAAAAGCCCGGGATGCCGAATGTAGCCAATGATCTTTCCCAGAAGCTATATGCCACCATGGAAAAGCACAAAGAGGTCAAAGTTGTTTTTTTCTACATCTATAAAAATGCATAGAAATGTTGTCGTCTTGCTCATATTTGTCTTTTCTTTATCTGCTGAAGGTGTTCTTTGTGATTCACCTCCACTCTGGCCCCATGGTAAACACCCTGCCACCCATTGTCGATCCTGACCCCCTGCTGTCATGTGACCTAATGGATGGTCGTGATGCCTTCCTGACTCTGGCCCGGGACAAACACTGGGAGTTCAGTTCCCTCAGGAGGTGCAAGTGGAGCACCATGTGTATGCTGGTTGAGCTGCACAACCAGGGCCAGGACCGCTTTGTCTACACTTGCAATGAGTGCAAGCATCATGTGGAGACTCGCTGGCATTGCACAGTGTGCGAGGTGAGTCACTATGCCATCAGATTTCCTGGACTAAAACTTGGTCACATGTTCATTCTTCTCTTAAAGTCTGGAATTTTGGGTAGAGGTCTTAATAAACTATGGTTTAAAAAATTATTGTAGTACAGTTTTAGCATATGTTCAAATCATTGTGAAATGAAAAAGGTATTGTGAATTATGTGTGTGTTCTTTCAATGCTATAAAAACAAACTTTTCTAACAAACATGACTGGTACAATCACAACCAAGGAAGTAGGCAGTAGACACAAGTATAAAAATACATCAAGTCCAGGTCTTGAGGTAAAAATAGTTTGGAAAAAGTCTGGAATTTTAATTTGGAAAAAACGCAAGCACCCTGCATTTGTCAAATTAAAAATAAATACTATCCCCAGGATCCACTTTGAATAAACATAAAACTTCAATTCCTTATTTCTTAAAATGAACTCACTCTTCTGTTACTAATCTTTTTGTTGTCTTGTGTTCAAACTCATCTTGTAAATATAGATTATTTTCATTTTGCTTGATAATCTCATTAATTATGGTTCTCACATCCTCTGTTTGCTTTTTCTCAGGACTTTGATCTGTGCATCAATTGTTACAATTCAAAGGGCCATGAACATCAGATGGTCAAGTGGGGCCTTGGCCTGGACGACGACAGCAACAGCCAGAGTGGGGAGGCCTCCAAGAGCCCACAGGAGAGCCGCCGCTTGAGTATTCAACGTTGCATCCAGTCCTTGGTCCACGCTTGTCAGTGTCGCAATGCCAACTGCTCTTTACCATCCTGCCAGAAGATGAAACGAGTGGTGCAGCACACCAAGGGTTGCAAACGCAAGACCAACGGTGGCTGCCCTGTTTGCAAGCAGCTTATTGCTTTATGCTGTTACCATGCAAAGCACTGTCAGGAGAACAAATGTCCTGTCCCGTTCTGCCTGAACATCAAGCACAAACTCCGCCAGCAACAGCTGCAACACCGCCTTCAGCAGGCTCAGCTCATGAGAAGAAGAATGGCCACCATGCAAGGCAGAACCATGCCGCTACCGTCCCCACCAGCCTCAGCTGCTCCCAGCACTCCCACCTCTCACACGCAGCCCAACACTCCCCAGACACCCCAGCAGCCCCTCTCCAATCAGCCACAGACTCCCAACTCTGCAGGTGTCATGTCTCCCTCGGTTCCCAATGCACCTCGCAATGGGCAGCCTCAAGCAGCGGTGTCCCAGGGCAAACCTGGACCTCAAGCCTCCCCTCTACACCAGCAGCAGTCCCCAATTCCCCAGCCGCCACAGCCACCTCAACAGATGGCGCAACAGCCGCCACTCGCTGCAGTCAAGATGGCACGGCACATCGAGATGATGGCACAAGCCCAACAAAACCAGCAGAACTACCGGGTCAACATGAATGGTTTAACTATGAACCAACAACCACAGCAACGCATGACTGGCCCAATGCAACCACCCATGCCGATGGTTCCCGGGCCTCGGGGTCCCCAAGTCATGCAGCCCGGTATGGCTCCAGGACAGTGGCCTGGAGCGACTGGGCCTATGCAGACAGCCCAGACCCAACAGCCAGGTCTTGTCCCAGGGCAGAATCCACAACAGACCATGACCATGCAGCGTCCTATGATGCCTCCTGGGCAGCAACCCCAGCCAGGTCAGAGAATGTTGATACCACAACAACCTGGTGCCCGGCCACAGACACCACAGAGACCTGCAATAGCCCCAAATGCTCTTCAGGACTTGCTCCGCACCCTCAAGTCTCCAAGCTCTCCCCAACAGCAGCAGCAAGTTCTCAACATCCTCAAATCGAACCCTCAACTAATGGCTGCTTTCATCAAACAGCGAACAGCCAAGTACCACGCCAACCAACCACAGCAGCAGGCAGGTCAGCAGCAGCAGCAGCCAGGAATGCCAACAATGCAGGCCATGGCTATGCCAGGGGGGGCTGTGCAGAGGCCAGGGATGCCCCCCCAGCAACCGCAGCAGCCCCCTGCTCAAGGCATGGCTGCATTAGGGGCTCAAGGGCAGCTGATGAATGCAGCACACAGTACCAACCCCCAAATCCAGGAGCTGTACCGTCGACAACTACTGAGGCAACAACAGCAGCAACAGCAGCAGCAGCAACAGGGAGTGATGCCACAAGGCCATCCAGGACAGTTCCCAGCTCAGACACAGGGCACAGCAGCAACATATTCCCAGCTTCGCATGCAGCAGCAACAGCAGCAGCAGCAAATAGCCATGCAGGCTGGCCCAGGAGCAGCAGGGGGTCCAATGGGCCAGCTGTCACCCATGCCTCAGCTGGGCCAGCCCGGGATGGGGATGGACTCGACCCAGAATCTACTGCACCAACGAATGCTCCAACAGCAGCAGCAGCAGCAAATTCCCCAGCAGCAGCAGGCTGTCCTGAAGCAGCAGATCGGCTCTCCTGCTCAGCCCAGCCCCATGAGCCCTCAGACCCACCTGCTGGCTGGCCAGCCTCAAGGTGGAGGACACCTCCCTGGCCAGCCCGCACTCGCCAATGCTCTTAGCAACCAAGTCCGCTCTCCGGCGCCAGTTCAGTCCCCCTGTCCGCCTTCACAACAGCAGCCTCAGCAACCACAGCTGCCACCACATTCCAGTCCCTCTCCACAGATCCAGAACCAGCCTCAACCCTCACCACAGCACCCAGCCCACACAGGCTCACCACACCCAGGACTTGGGGGGCCACTGTCAGGATCCATGGAGCAGGGACATTTGGGGACGCCAGAGCAGAGTGCAATGCTACCACAGCTTAATACGCCCAACAGAGGGGGGCTGAACAGTGACTTGGGGATGGTGGGAGATGCTACAGGTGACACTCTAGAGAAGTTTGTGGAGGGATTGTAGCATTTCTGCTGGGAACTAAAGAACACAGTGTCGCTCCCAGGGACCCAAAAACCCACCCCCCTACCCAGTTTCTCCCCACTCTTTATCCTTTTAGAGAGCTTTGTTTGTTCTTTCTAAGGTTGAGAACGATTTTTTGTACTGACATGTAAAAAGTTTCCGCTGTATAAAGAAAATTTGGTCGAAAAACAAAAAAGTCAACACTTCTAGGGGAATAATTGTTTCCTAGCCCAAGTGATGGGTGTTTCTTCCTTAAGATGTTGAGGGATTTGCAAGTTGCTTCTTAAATGAAATTTAAATCACAAAGAATATATTTTTTGGTTGAGACCAAATGTGTTCAATACTCAATTTATTTTTGGTTTGTTTTTGGTATGGTTTCATGCCTTTCTTGTTTCTTTTTTAAAAAAGAAAATGTACAAATGCATTATATTATTCATATCTTTTTATTTTGTACCTTTTTAAAAAAAAAAAAAAACAACCTTAAAAGCATTTTGTTTTTTTGTTGAAAATGTTAAATTTTTCTGGGAATTGGGCCAGGTTTTTGTTCTCCTCTCAAACTGTCATTCCTGGCAATTGTAATCTAGTGTTGTACCATTAGTCCAAATGATGCGTTCAGGGACAGATACCGCTCCCTTCCTCGTTGTGTGTATGAAGAGCACTCAGTTGTATTAATATAGGAAAAGGACTGCGGCAGGTTGTGTATACACAGGCATGTATGCAGGCGCACATGAAGACACTGACACAAACCCTCACAGTCACTAAAAGAAACTCGGCTATGACTGGTTTCACACAAGAAATCAAGGACTGCAACCTACATCTCAGTGGCCTGGAATTTGGAAAATCTGTCTCGCAGGTGTAGAAAATTGTTGCTTCGACATAAAAAAAGAAAAGAAAAAAAATAATTTGTCATACTTTTTTGTCATACAAATGTTGTAAAGTGTAAAGAGAGTGTGAGAAAGAGACCAGCCCCCTAAGCTGAGGTGGAATGATCACCGGTTGGTTGTAAGCCACATCTCGGATGATGCCCCATCTTCTAAATTTTACACTAAGCTGTGTGCTATCTAGGGATAAAGGGCACATTGGAGATTCACCCCGAGGAAAACGATGTTATCAACCCTCATTCCTCTCACACAAAAACTTGAATTAGGGGGATTTACTTTTTCTCCTATTGTAAATCAAGTTATTAAGCAAAATACTATAAATATAAGGAAGAGAGAATGAAATCGCTGTATAAACTGGTAAAAGACTCATTTCTTACTTATATACCATATTGTTAAATAAACTGTGTGCAACAGAAGAACTCCGGTACTCTGTTGACTGAATAATGAGGCATTATTCCTCTTCTTGGTTTGTGTTCATTTGTTGCAGCTCAGTAATGTTTTTGAACCCTACAAGTTGGATTAAAGCCATGTGTTTGCACGTACATCCTAAAATAGCGTTCATTTTTAATTTGATGTTTTGACATAACATTTGTACACCATGGGGTCAGTGGATATGGGTTGCATTGGGGAGATTTTGGACTTTGTTGACAATTGAAATGAGATGGTCATCTAATGGTTGGACATCACCCAGTTGGAATTAAAACATTCTCTTGAGCAGTTAAACAAAATAAACTCCTAGGAATGAACAAGTGAACATTTTCTTCTTAAAATGTTGAGTGAATCATGACTTAAAGGGTCATATTTTGCTAAATCCACTTTTATTAGTCTTTGGTTCATTTATTTGTGTATTTGGACCCTAACAGTTCATAAAGTTTGGATTTGAAAATTCCACGTAGCTGCAAAGCTATCTTTATATTCATTTTAGCAAAAATTGAGTGGACTTCTACAACCTGTTAATTACTGCTTAATTTGTCTCTTATGTCACATTTGCTACAAACATTTCTCTGAATACGCTTTAATTTATCGGCAGCAGCAGTTGTAGTCCATACTGAAAATATGTCCAAACTTCGAGCTGACTACCCTTAAATGTTAAGTTTGCTGAATGGGACAGAGCAGCACAGCCAACAACCTGGAAGCGGGTATGAAGTCGCTTATTTGCAGTTAAAGGACTAGTGCTTAAAACTTCCTTTTTCATGTCATCGCTTTAATGTCCTTGTGTCTGACTCAGGTCCTAAAGATTTGGTTTCATCATCAAAGTCGACCGATGAAATCTTAAATTTTGGTATTAAGTGTATGAATCATTGAAGCAAATAAAATTTTACATTAGTTACATCCATAAACAAAAACACATTAAAACTACCTCTTCAGCCAAAGTATGAATTTCTAATTCAGTGGCTGCATATTTGAAAATTAATTGTGGGGGAGGGGGGACAAGGTAATAGCAGCTGGTCTTTTTGTGTCAGCTGGACAGGACTTAATATTTGTAAGGTCTTTCCTATTAAAGCATATACCACAAGCAAAGTACAAGAAGTACCAGAACAAATTAAATATTTGAGTTTAAACCGTTTCACCAAAAATATCTGTGCTATTTGTGAGCTCTCGAATTTCCTCCTCTGCATAATTATGATCTAAAATCTGATCAGACTTTCATAAAACCACTATACCTACACATGAAGGCAAAAAAGCAAAACGTGTTTTATATTTATGTGGGATACAGTTTTCATCAGCTGGGTTGAAGGGGGTGTCCCTGTTGCGTCTGTGCCTTCGCCATTTCTCCTTTCACATGCCAAAAGTTATTTGTCCAGACATGGCCAAAACACTGCGGAAGTACCTGAAGCATGATGTTAAGGCAATGGAGCCAACAAACCTCCCTGATGTGGAACTGATCTGTCACTGAAATCCCTCCAAGACAGACCTGTTATTTATGGAAGCCCATTTTCGCCAGGGATATTTTAAAAAATGGTTCCATTAAGTCAGAATTATGTGATTAAAAAGTCAAAAGTTTGTCCAACATACAGGCCCTGACCCAGTCTTCTGGGGTTTGAGGCAAGCACACTGCCCATCTCAAAATTTTGACTTTTTATCTCGAAATTTTGACTTTTTAATCACAAAATTTTGACTTAATGGAACCATTTTTTAAAAAAATATCCCTGGCGGAAATGGACTTCCATAGTTATGAGAGAGATGTATAGGAATCAAAATATATCAATTTAGGTGTTAATAATTGTGGAGACATTCTCAGGTACATTAGGGTTTATGTTTTTATTTATACATCAAGATTGAGCTTCAGTTTTTTGACCTGGATATAATGTAATTTCCCATAAACTCAAATAAAATAAACCATAAATCTACAGTATTTCCAGAGTTGTCAGCATTAAGCAGAACACACAAAAAATATATGTAATGATAGCAACACTGGTGCATGATGTACTTTAACCTTTTATTTGAGTAGAAGTATGAGCACAACAGTATAAAGATGTTCCATGCAAAAATTACATTCAAAACTATAAAGTACAAAGGTAATGGCATAGAAAGTAGTCAATAAAACTGGAGAATAATAATTACTGGATAATAATTTTGGATGCATTTAGTTATATACTGAAGGATAATTCAGTCTGTTATAATTTTTCTAAATGAATCCTTAATCTCAGTGATCAGACAAATGTAGTCTAAGTGTTGGAACTGCATTAAATGGAAAACCTCAAGTCTAGACCAAGTCCCTCAAAATTGTTTTAGTGGAAATGTCCTCTCATTATATTGGACCAAGGCACAACCACTTACCAAAGCCAGTCTTCATCCTCTGCCACACACAATATTTAATATAAAAATAAATAAATAGATGCATGTCTGTTTTTGTTTTGTTTTATTACATTTATCATTGTGTCTGGTTTGTATCATCATCTCATGTATAGTTTTTAGGTGACATTCATTCATTAAAAAAGAAAAAATCCTCTGTGCTCTTTTGGCAACTTTAAGAAGTTTACAGTATTTTTCATTTACACAAGTAGGTCAATAAATGTAAGTAGTTGATGTATAAAGTAAATTTATAATAAAGAACCTACCATATTTGTTTTTAGCTTCTATGCACACCCATTGGTTCATGTACAGTCATGTGACCGGAACAATATAATGAGGCGGTTGAAGGTGGGCTTTTAAAATGAAAACAAACCTCAACCAGCGTTTACTATTTTATAATCACTGTTTAAGTATGTTATGTAAAATATACATCATGTATACCCGTAACTTAACCCTAAACCGGTAGTTATGAGATGGAAACCTAAAGATACGGAGCAATTTCATCAAAACTGGGTGAGAGTATAGTGTTAGCATGATTAGCTCAGTTAGCTAGCTGAATGCTATCTAACAGTTTCATCACAGCCTGTCATTATTAGACATATTTGGACACCTATCCCATATTTATTATACAGTTTGGAGTAGTTTGATGATAAATGATTCCGTTATATACCACTAATGTCTGAGCTACTGTACATTTCATTTCCTTTCCTTATTAGCTAACTAGTTAACTGTTCTTTTAACGTCACATTATACACATTATTTGGACATTGACTTGTCTAACCTCATCTCATCTCTTTTCATGATAGCCATCTTAACAGAGGCATGCTGGCATGGCTTTTTAATATGAGAAGAAGCGGATAATAATGGACGACTCAGACCAGGATTTTGTAGATCTTTGCTCGAAACTGCTGAAAAGGGCCCGCAAGAAGCCAGCTGAACACCGGAAACCGAAGAAAGTAGGGAATCAGTCCTCCAGCCAGGCAAGCCAAGAGGAAAAGAGGAGGAGAAATAACAAAAAGGATGATGGCCCCGGGTATAAGTGCGCTCCTGCTGTCAGTAGGACTCAGCCTGGTTGTGTCGGAGCTGGTGCAGGAGATGTCGGAACATCTGGAGATGCACCTGCAGAGCCGAGAGCCAAAGACACAGTGCTACACAGGATGCAAGAGTTCAAGAGGCCCAATACAAAGAAGATGATGCTCCACGATGAGTGTGAACCAACAGAGCAGGAGAATGACAGCCTTCCACATCAAGTGCAACAAAAACAAAGTGAGATTACATGAGGCTCTTACAGATTTTCAGACCGATTTCTGTAATTGAACACACGTAATCTATGAGGAAAAAAAACCTAAACCACCTGGAAATGTTCATGTTATGAAAATCAATTTCAATATTCTCTATTGTTCCTTTAGCTGAGAGTGGACAGAGATGAATTATAATGAATGCCTGATTAAAGGCTTCTCTTGGTGTTGTAAAGGGGCTAAAGTATATTGTAATGAACGTATATAAAAGTCAGTGTAAATGAATAATCCCACCAAGCTCACCTCTTTGAACTGTTGGTACAGTCCAGATTTGACAGTAGGCCAAAAATCCCCCAAAACTAAACATAGCTCTGCAAGGTTTTTGAGTAATGAAATCTCAGAAGTAGTCATACAGATCTTATATATAGCATCTCCAGTTTTCAACACAACTCTGATAGTAGGTCCCCATGGAAAGCACTATTTTCTGACAAGTGTACAGTATGATTACACTTCTTAATTTTAAAAAATTGAAGAGCTGTATTTCTGCAGTTGAGTTTGTATTATTCTCTAATCAGTTTTGTTCATTTTTAAGCATGTGAAACATGATTTTGTAGCTAAACTATATAGGCAGACATCAGAATCAGAGGAGCAGGAACATATTACTGTATTAGTGCCTGTTATGCTATTGATTTGTAGGGCAAGGCTCTGTCTGTTGATTCTACATCCAAAATACCAAGTAAACTCCTTACTTTTATGCAAATATGTATACACATTTGTAGGGATTGAATACTTTAATACCACCTTTCCATTTTGTAGTGTTCTTCTATTCATGGAGTATAAACTCTTCTGCTTCTGAATAAATTCTATAAAACCCTTGTGAATTCCATGGAAAATGCATTGTCACAAAGCTAAAATCAGGACTGCTGTTTTTAAATACATAATAATAAAAACTTTTTAAATACATGGTTGTCATAGGACAGTGATGTTAACAACACATGCCGATAACTACCAGTATGCAATAGTAACAGTTTATAAGCTAGTTCAAATGAGCTCAGCAGTAAACCTCAGCTGCAGTGAAATGTAACATTTTAATACTGTAATAAGAATCCAAAATCAACATGTGTAAATGTAAAACCCTGGATGTTTCATACTCACTTTCACAGGTTTTGAAGGCAGATCCTTTACTTGTTCCACCTCTGACTGTAGTTCATTTTCTCCAAAATGCTTGACTCATACTCATTCTATCATGTTCCATTTCCTGCACCCAGAAAATCCAGAGTTCTACAGCACTGATCTCCCACCAGTGCCCTCAGAGAGTGATGAAGCTTTGGCCCTTCGGCTGCAGCAAGAACTTGACAGGGAGGTTGCAGAGGTGCAGGTGCTGGACCTGGAGGACGAAGGCCTATTCTTCTGTCAGATCTGTCACAGAGATCTTTCACACATGAGCACTGAAGGACGCACACAGCACATTAACAGGTCAGTATTTGAATTCAGTTAAAATTTGATGTTATACAGAGGAAAAATATGTTTATGTTCTTACACCCAAATGGACCATTATTAATAGACTGGTATAAAGACTATGAAGTTTTTTAAATCGGTTGTTGCTAATGCCTATAATGGTAATGTTACAAGTGAATGTAATAATCGTGGTACAGCAGCCAGTAACGGTGGATTTGTCTTGGGCTGTTAAAAAGTGAAAAGGGGTGGCTGTTTATGTTTGTTATTTCATCATCACGTGTTCAGGAACTAAAATTTGTCTTGTACACTACTGAAAATGCTTGAAATGCCCTCCTAAATAATACTTAATGTGTGTCTTTTTGGCTTTTAATAACCATCTTCCCATAATCTCTTTACAGATGTTTGGATGAAAGTGAAGATCATCCCCCACTCCTTCCTCCACCACCGGGTGTCCCTGATTGTCCCATTTGTGGCAAGAGGTTCAAGAGTCAGAAGAGTCGCACCACCCATCTGAAACGCTGCTCCTCAGACATGGGCATCTCTCCAGCTGTGTTGTTACAGGCTCTGCAGAGACAGGTTGAGGAAACCCCCAATGTCCCGGCTGCTAAGTGAGTCAGATTAAGAACAAATGGCTCAAGGAAAGAATAAAATGAATAATGGTACAAACTAGGGCCCGACCGATATGGTTTTTTCAGGGCCGATACCGATAATTATGGGAAATGGGAGGCCGATAACCGATATTTGTAACCGATAAATACAAACA
>JAPTYR010000001.1:19234491-19245084 GCA_029814505.1 Siphamia roseigaster | reverse complement strand
ACACACACACACCCACCCACACACACACACCCACACACCCACACACACACACACACACACACACACACGCACACGCACACGCACACACACATACACACAAAAGTGTATTTGTGACTGTCAAAGAGAGGGAGAATGGCTGTAAAGCACCACAGGCTATAAGAAGAAAGAGGAGGAATTGAATTAATTTCACTGACCACAACTGGGGGAAATGATGCCTTAATTACACCATGTAACAAGCTTCAACCTCATCATGTTCAGCTTAAGGGTTTTAAAATAAACACATTTGGCTAATTAAGGTCTTAAGTCAAAGTCTTTGCAAGTATATTGTTTTTCTGTATTGATTTAATAATTTACATGCAAATGTTTGTCATAGTTTTTTGTTTTGTCTTGTGTTTAATCCTTAACTGAAAATCTACAAGTATGATCCTCATTTCATTAGCCTCATATCATAATTGCATATTTTTGGTCAAATTGTGATAGCTGTGTACTTTCACCCTCCTAACACTGCTGACTCATTTTTCATCATTGAAATGACTGGAAAAAAATTACTTAGGCAATAGGACGAAAGATTATTACTCTTCAACTCCAATGTATCATCGTAAACTGAGAGAAAAAGGTGGTGCTTGTTTTTTTCTGTAAATATTTCAACCTAAAATAACTGAATTCCAATATGTATTGCAATATATCACATCATATTGGAAGGTAAACCCTTTGTTATCATTGTCATTATTACACTTCTTTGAAGCCGATGATGCTGCTGCATCATTAAAAAACACACAGTTTAATGCAAGCATTAGGTGGTAAATGTTTGTGCTTCATATTGAGAGCTGAAGTTCTTTCATTGTTTTTCATCCTTGGAGAGTGAGGAAGGACCCCGAGGTCTATGTAACAAGATGGCTGACCTTCTGAATGCCATCAGCCCCAGTTGCTGCCACTTTCCTTTCCATGATAGATGCTTTGTATGGATTTGTGTCGTACCCCAGAAGTTTGAGCCTGACAGGGCCGGAAACGTTGGAGACTCGGCGAAAATGCATACATACACACTGAGATTGTCTCTTTCCTCTGCACTCTGACAGCATGGCATTGAACGGTCAGATGGGAGAGACAGGGTCAAAGCACAGTGCAGTGACAGTGACTCACTGTGAAGAACTCTGCTTGTCTCCTTTCCTGTTGTGGTAAAGACATGCTGAGATTTTCTTTCAAATCAAACAAGAGCTCATCAAAGACCCTTGGCCCAGGCCCAGTGTGGTGAGACCACCCATTTGATCCCCTCTCCATGTGGTTGCACAAGGTTTTGCGCTGAAAGCAGCTGTTTCATTTAACTTTCACAATCTTATGGTTAGTTTACTACTTTTCTGTCATGAGCTGAGTTTGTGAGACATATTTATTTGACATTTTAATGGCAAATTAGATTTTGACTATTGTTCATGTCTTCTCTGACATACTTCCCAGCTACAAGTGTGTTATTTGAGTTTTTTCATCAACAGGAAATATCTTTTTATCTGTATTCTGTATATCACTGCTGATCGGCCTTGGCAGTTGGAAGTAATAATCTGGGTTGAGATTTTCATTGGTGTGACAAATCTTACAAGGATGTTGCAATTAACTTTGGCACATTATAATGTGCAACTATAAATGAATCCCTCTAAAAGTATATGATCATAAACAGACAGTACACCTGTAGATTATGGCAGCCTGACTGAAAGGGATGTTAACCCTCTTACTAACTGAGGGACGAGTAGACTATAGCAAACTGTAAATGTTTTAAACCATGAACAAACCACTTTCGATTTAGAGATGAATTCCTGACTTAGTCTTACTTAAATCATCCAGATTTCGTTATCAGGTTGGGATGGGTATGTCTCATCTGTCATTTCTGCTTTGTTTATGCAGTGAAAACATACATTTTCCATAAATTCCTATAATCTTTTACAAGTAATATGAGGGTCAGACTGCAAGAGGCTGTAGAAAATGCCATGTGGTCAGAGGTCTCTTCAGCAAACAGAACTTCTAAATGCCACTGTCCTTTTAATCTGTGGATGTGGGTGTCATCAGCCTTGATTGACCCCAAAAGTTGCTCAACTTCAATGATCAGGTTTCACTTTGATATAAACCTGCCTGGACGTTGCTTCCTTTTCAGTGTCTGCAGTGCTAAGATCAGTGAATAGACCTTTTGGGGGAGCTGATCTATGGAGTCAGTTGTGTTGAGGCTCAACCTGTGTGGTAGAACAACTGAAGAGGCCTGTGGGACACTGGTGGAATGAGATAATTTCACAAACCCTGCGTCTCCTTTGGAAATCAAAACTCCAAATGACTAAAGGAAAACTTAGTTTTTCTACAGTTTAGACCATTTCAACAAACATATTCAATTCAGCTTAGGATCTTTATGAGAAGTGGTAAATGCTTGCATATGGTAAATATTTTCTGTGATGTTTGTCCATGACTAAGACATGGAGCATATGAAACAAAACATATGTTGCCACAGAACCCCATGTGATCTCCCATATGCCATCGCTCATCTCTGCTCTCACTTTCTATCGTACGTTTATGTTTGTTTTTGCCTCTCGGTCTCAGTTTCTTCCCTTTTTTTGTTGGGGTGGGGTCACCACATGCACAGATTGTTTGTTTGGAGTTCCCATGGAGACTCATGTGAGTGTGTGACTGTTGTGTGAGCTCTCTGTGTCTTAACTCTATGTGTATGCGTGTGTGCTCGTGTGATGGGCTACAGTCCTGCTTCATGACCTCATCCAGACTCAGACCCCGACATAGGGAATCTGTCTGCTTCCTTGGATTGTGTAATGGATAGTCCCCACATACGCAGCCGCTCTCTGACCAACGCCCCCTAACTGTTTTACCTCAGTGCTGGACTGTCCTCCCAGTCATGAGGTCTTTATGCTCATCAACACATTGCCATTGGATGGGAACAATGGAAGATTGCCTGATAATTTGATTTCATATTGGGCGTAAATGTGGAATTAGATTTATTTGAAAGGAATTCTGGTATGAGACATCTCAAAAAGGGGAAAGAGAGTTCATGAACTGACAATGAACCCTTGTCTTTTAGCACTCCTCATCAACTATATGTGCTGTGTATCGTGTTCTTACAAAACTGTTCCTACTCCCACCTTATCACCCAAACTCAAACACTTGATGTTCCTCAGCTGCTAATCTAGGATAGTGTGAAAATGTGGAATACAGCCCATCTGTTGATGAGCATTTATTCCTGCTTGAGAGTAATGTTAGTGGTTAGATATCCATTCCGTGTGGAAAATGATGATAATTTCTCTGTCAGGGAAAAGTTGTTTTTCACTTGACAATCATTTCTACAATATCCATTTCGACTCAAAGCATAAATGCATGTGATCATTAATGGTCACATTATTGATTCAACATGTGATCACAGTCTTCTTTAATAACATTGTAGTCACTGTATTCACGAACACTACTGTGATGCATGCTGAGATGATGGATGTTTACTGCTGGACTTGATTTGGTTTTGGATGATGTTGAAACTACGATTAATAAAGCAGACAAGAATAAATCTGACTTGAAGAAGACTTATGTATTGATCAAATTACATGCAGCGTTGTCTCCACATGTCTGATTTTAAAAGGAAATAATCTCATATTTGTAATAAATTAATACAAATAGGACTAAGGGTCTTGCATTCCAACGGCATATTTGAAGACATTATTTGAAGTCCATTTGATCTTTCATGGTTACTCAAGGTCAAAGGTCATGGCAGTAAATGAAAGGCTATATGTGATTTCCTATCTATTGCCAATAGACAACTGATGCCAATAGTCCATCCAAACTTTGGTCTGTTGGACTCAAAATCAGCCAGACTGGATAGCTGTTCAAATTAGTCCCATATAAAAGGTTTTTACAGGGAGTCAGACATATTAATAGTCATCAACACAGCACAGAGAGAGCTGAGCCAAATGGCAAAGCTCTCAATTTACCAGCCAATCTACGTTCCAATCCTCACCTATGGTCACAAGCTCTGGGTAATGGCCAACAGGGGCTGAAATTAGTTTTTTCTGCAGGGTGGCTGGGCACAGCTTTTGAGATAGGGTGAGTACATCTTGGAGGGTCTTGAAGTAGAGCCAATGCTCCTCCACATCGAGAGGAGCCAGTTGAGGTGGTTTGGGGATCCAGTGAGGATGCCTCCCAGACACCTCCCTGGGGAGGTGTTGTGAGCACACCCAACCAATAGGAGACCTTGGGGCTGACCCAGGACACACTGGACCGATTATATTTGGTGGCTGGCCTGGGAATGCCTTACGATACCCCTGGAAGAGCTGGTGGAAGTAGCTGGGGAGGGCTGTCTGGGCTTCTTTTCTGCTGCCTCCATGACCTGGAGCAATGAAGATGGACTGATAAAACATAGCACCGAAATCTGTTTGAACCCTCTGTTCTGTTAGATATGTCATTTGCATGTGATCACCTGCAGCAGTCAGTCTCAGATTGACATAGAAAACATTTGCCTTGGAAATGTAGTATATAAGTTGCTGCAGGCTGCCTACCTTGTTTTTAGTTAGCCAACTTAAAAAGCTATTTACCTTTAGTTTTATGTTTGCCTCTGAAAGTATAAATTTACACAATAAAATAAATGGAAAATTTTTTTGGGTAAGTTTTGATTATGAGACTGTAATGTCAGGAAATAACTCAAGCAGCGGCATGAAAACTTCTCTTTGGATCCTGTTTATCTTGTGGATGACCTTTCTCCTTTTAAACTGTCCATGAGCACAGTTTTTGTTCATGGATTGGATCTTCATTTCCAAGCATCATGTCACTTACATTTTGTACTATATTTATTCATCATAAAGTATTCATTTCCTCTGTGCTCATGCATATCAGTTTGGCAACTGTCTGAATGTTAGCTCTGTGGGATGAGTGGTGTCAAGTCCAATCTCTTTTATTGGCTGAGTAACATGGGAGAAGGTCAACATGTACTGCTGTCTGTTGTGCGCTGCTGAGATCCTGCAGTGTTTCTAACCGACAGATTTCAGCAGAATAAAGTTGAACCATACATTTTTGATCCATGGTTCGTACTTTGGAGAGGGTTTGAAATGTAATAGTGTAGAGATTAGTACTTACTCTATTAAAACGATTAAATAAAAAGTATCCATTCTAGTCGCTCCTTTAGAATAATGTAATGATTAATACCTTCCCTTTGTAATGTTGTTCAAATTAGGTCATGAAGCTAAGAAGTAGTAAAACATATCTTTAAACCAGCTCTTTACGTTCATATTAATGCTTTCTTCTGATTTCCAAGGGAAAATATTTTGTGCAAATTCTAGCTCAAGATGTTCTTCAATGACCTGAGCACCTGCTTTAATTATATTCTACACAATAAGCTTCATTCAGAAAACATATAGAGGTAACCCCTTTCTAATAATTTTTTCATTCATTATCTGAACCTGCTTTATCCTCACTAGGGTTGTGGGGGTCACATGGAGCCTATCCCCACCACCTTTATAATTATAATCTAATACATTAATTAACACCTCCAATTTGAATACATACTTTTGCTCAGTAAGTGAATGTAGACTTGCAGTCAACTTGTACTGCATATTTTGATTACATGACACCATTACATGTAATGTTGAGTTTCAGCTCAGTACTGGTACTCAATGATGCTGTGATAGAGCAGTGAATGTGTGTTTTGCAGGCTTACTGGCCCCATGCTTGTGATTAGAATCTTAAAAAGGTACCATGAAAACCTCTCTTAAGTGTTTTGCTTGTGCACGATATCAGGCTAGAATTAAAGAAGAAAGCAGTGGAGTCAACTTAAAAGAATCCCTGTCTCTCACAGCCAGGCTTTGATGTCAAAAGGAGTTTTGAGGAAATGTCAGGTAATTTACACGAACATTAATTCAGTCCCCAGTTCTGCTGTCAAAGTATATTGTGTTATGTAGCTATGGAGCAGCCCAAGCCATTCTGCTGCTCAACTTCTGTCCAACTATAACGCCAGTATCTGGTTGTGAGGACATACGGTAGCAGTTAGCAACTGCGACACCAGGAGATGGATTGTTTTTGTTTGTGTGGTTAAAACAACAGGGGCCTGTTAAAACCAGTCCATGGCTCTGTCATTACCAGCAGTAATTACAGCGTGATTAGAGGTTGGTAATGTGTCTATGTCAGAATGTATTTGTTGATGTTCACTTTGGTTTATTTGTATAATCTAGTTTAAACTGTCCTAAATTGATCCAGCTTTAGAATAATTAAGACTCGTTAACTTAAATGATACAATAATAAATTACTCTGTCCTACTGACACTGGATAATCTGTCAGTAGCATTTATTATCACAGAACATTTTTTTTCTTGCCCCTGCTCAGTATAACGGAAATGATATGATTCTGTGATGAAAACTAAACCAGTTGCTGAGTAATTTGAATGTCTGCACTAATAAAAACCTTAATGCCACCACTTGTCGAGATGAATAATTAAAATATCAAAATTGAACTTAAGTGCTATGTCCAAATTGCAACCAAGTTTACATTTTTTGATAGCGGAATACAGAGGTTCCACAGTACATCATGAGTTTGTGGTAATCTTTGTGCAAGTCATCTGCTTTGCACATCTTGGATTGCAGAAAACCGCAAACAACCCTAAACTCACTGTACAGTAGTAACTCTGGTGCTATTGTATATGTATTCAGCTTTTTTCTGTTTTTTGGGGTTTTTGTTTTGTTTATTTTTGTTTTTGTTTTTTGTTCTTTAGAATTCTTCATGATAAACTTAGTCCTTTAGACCATACTAAACAAGATCTGTCTTTCTCTGGAGTTATATATATTTTTTAAATTTCTTCCAAGAGAAAATGAATATATTAATAAATCTTATGGCATCATAATATCAATAAACTAAACACTGAAATATGAAAACTGTTGCTTGAGGAATTTTTTTTTTTTTTTTTGCAAACTTTTGTTCTGCTTTTGTGTTTAACTAGGGTGTGTGTAGCACAGAAGTATAGAAGGTGTATGTGTGTGGTTATCTGATCCGTGGGCAAATAGGAGGATCACTTTATAGCAGTGATTGCATTGACCAGGGACGCTCGACGTTAAGAATGGATCTAAGGCCACTTTATGTGATGCACAGCACAGATAATGCAGTTACAAAGAACCTGATTGAAACCTGACCTCTGTAATTCCTAACAGGCATTGTTCCAAATCCTGACACTATAAATCATTGTTGGGTCTGAAAAGATTTGATGTGTCAAAAGATAATTAATGTTTTGATGTGGATCGTGCTGTACCTACTTTCCTTGAGATGTTCTGAGGCATCAAAGTGTATCGTACTTGAAGCAAAGTTGCACACGGTTAAGAGCAAGCAAAGCTAACACAAATAAAGCACTCACTGATTTCTCCTGTCCATTTTTTGACACGGTACAAAACTCAATTATCCTTTCATGAGATTATGAACAGAAGCTTGTCTGAGTCCATTTAATGACACAGTTTTCACAAGAAACACAGAAAAAGACAAGCTTTATTCATTGGTTGTGTAAGCAGCTCTGTCTCTACACATTCCTAGTTCTTAAAATGTCACATGCAGTTAAGAAACACGATGAGTAAAATGTTTGTAGCTGCTTTGCCTCGTGGTTCGTCAGTGAAACTTGACCTGAAATAACACATTTGACCGAGGTGACGATTGGGCGGTGATTTCCTATTGTCCTTTTCAGGCCTTGTTTCATATCCATTGACAGAGGAAATGAAGGAGTAAGAAGGGTTCTCTTAACACACACACAATTACTCTGCTTCCCTGCTCACGCCACCTGAGCTTTAAAAGAGGAACGTACTTCCTTGATCACTCCAGAGGGCATGTAATGGTGTGTGTCATCACCGTCTATGTGTTTCTTCTCCTTGCTAAGTAACACAGCTGCTCAGACAGTGACAGTATTGTTCCCACAAAGCTCTGCAGGAAGTGATTCTGAAAGCGTCTCAGTGCATTAAACATTAGCCTCTCTAAATGACTCTTTACCCCTCAAACATGGATTAGTGCTTCCTTAGGATCACTCCCATGTAAGTGTAAAACTAGACAGGCCATTAAGGGCAAGATAGCAGAGGAGTGACAGCTTTACATGTTGTCTCTGAGTGGGTGTGCACGTCATTGTGTTTCTAGTGTACACAGCAGGTGATATGACACTAGACTTTTCAGGCCTGCAGGGTTTAGAAATAATCAGGGAATTCAACTCACAACACCTACTGCCATGATGATCATAATGCTTAAAACTGCTCTGTTTTTCTATCTGGTACTTTTCAACTATTTTGGTCTATTATCCTTACTATGTACTTGGTAGAGTTGAAAGATCTATCGTTTTGGACCGAAATATTGCAATTTCAGACAACATGATTTTCAGATCGTGAAAGCCACAAAAATCGCGATTTTAGACAACACGATTATTGAATTGTGAAAGCAGTCATTTATTTCTATCTCTTTTTTTAAAAAATTAATTTCTCACACGGTAGCCTGTGGTGTAAAAAGGCCCAGAGTGGTAGCTCTGTGTCAGCTACCAACCAATCAAAAAGGTCTATGCTGTTCATAGACAAGTCACATGTTCCACACTCCAGTCAGTGTAGGTGGTCACTATGGCAGAAGCAGGGGGAAATGCGTTTACTTTAGTTTTCATTCTTGCATTAGCTTTACTGAATTCAGTGTTTGAATTAATTCACACTCAAACTTGTTACAAAAATCGTGGTTGGAATCGAAATCCCAATATCTGCCAGAGAAATCGCAATACAACGCTTCTTGAAATTGTTCAGCCCGAGTACTTGGGTACTGTTAGTGGTTATTAAATACTAGTTTCTGTTGCATACGTTACTGTAGATACCCAGTTCAAACATTTACAATTAATCCTTCCCATCATCCCTTGTACATTTGGAGATCACATTTTAATTAATTAAGGAAAAAAAAGATTGAAATTCCTCATGAATCTATAGGATGAAGAATTTCATCTGTTAGTAGGTGTGTAGGAAATTATCGGTTCTGTGATATATCACAATATTTCATTTCACAGTACTGTATCGATATTTTATAGGTATGAATTCAAATGCAGATGTGGCAGAGGTTCATTTTTGTTTTTCTTCATTGTTTATATCTTTATTATTATTATTACACTGTTTTATTAAATAATGGATTTTAAGGCACGTTGAAGCACTTTTTACTGTCTTAGAGGCAGATGATAGTTCCTTTGCTGGGATTGCACAAAAATAATATTTTGATATTAGTTATTAACTAATAGAATATGAACATTTGAGCAAGATCTTAATCTGTTATGTCTGTAAAACATATTATAAGTTTTAACACAATAACATTTTGTGATATACCATTAGAGCCTGTTGCGATCAAATACAAATGTGTTTAGTATTTGTCCATATTTCAGGTGTAAATCAATTCTACTAGGAAACAATCATTTAAAAAAGAAATAAAAAAAAAATGCAGTTTTTTTCCCCATGATATATAATATCGTGATCCTAGTGTTGTTATTTGTTTCGTGTCATCAGATTCTTGTCAATACACACCCCTATCTGTTAGGGTTGGTAATTGCACAATTTGACTTGATTTCAGTCTCAATTTTGATTAGCATTTTCCGTTCAAAATCCTTTAATCCAACAGATGCATTGATGGAAATGTATTTTAATACATATTTTGATGATTTGCATTTGAAGCAAAATAAGTTCTGGCAGAGCTTCGCCTTCTTCCAATGTGAATGGAGAAAAACTTGCAGCAGCTTTAACTCCAGCAGCTCTTCTTTTCACCATAAATTTAGATTAACGTGTTTTGGCTAGAGAATATCACTTAAAACAAAGATGTGGTACCAAAAAGGAAAAGTGTTCTAATATCAGTAATCTAGAAATATTTTGGCTACAACTAGGATGATTTTGAAACACGTGTTTTGTGTCAACAGTGCCTTGCAATTCTTCCTACAATGATGGGAAACACAAGTAGTTTGTTTGTCATTTATGTCAGCACCACCCAGCTATTATATCCTTTGAGCATTTTTTAATATGGCAATATATATTGCTGGGTTAAAACACATTGCACTGTCAGTTTTTTACAATATCGTGCAGCCCTACTGAGGAGTCAGAATGTTTCCATCCATGATAAAACATCACAGCCATTTAAGATGGAGAACATTAGCAAAATGTTTTACATCAACTCTGCCTATAACATTCGATGACACCATATAGTCAAATATATTTACCTCAAGTCCATGCACATAATCAGCCTTTTCTTTCTTGTTGTATTTTTATGCAGCTTTTCTGTTTAGTTCAAATTTACTGCAGATTTTATGGAAACAGACACTGTCTTTGTGCTTAGCATGTGATGCTAACTCTCCTTCATGACAGTCACTGGCAAAAGAAAACAAGGTATTTGAATATGCAGCTTTTTAAACTAGTTTATAACCGCTGTATTAACTTGGAAGGTACTGTTTAGTGATGTCCCGATCCGATCACGTGATCGGAAATAGGGCCCGATCACGTGGTTGCTGACTCGATCGGAATCGTCCGTCGTTTCCCGATCAGGACTCGGATAAATATATGTAGTTATTTTCATAGCTTTATTAGATTTGGAGTTACACGTGGCACAGAG
>JAPTYR010000001.1:19103077-19114478 GCA_029814505.1 Siphamia roseigaster | reverse complement strand
TTTACCGGCAAGGGCAAAATGACCTGTTATTGTTGTAATTGTCAGTAACGGTAAATTTTCGGAATATCGCCCAACCCTATGTTACATAGGGTTGGGCGATATTCCGATCTCCTTGGTAATAACATAATGTTATTACCAAGGAGCCTTTCCTAATTGTCACATTGGGGAAAAAATGCCCAATAAAGATGTGGACAGAAAGATGATGTTGTGGTTATTTTGTCTTGACACATGACACACACATCTGCACATGTTTATAAGGATGCTTTAGTTTGAGATGATTATATAGATTCTATAAAGGTATCTCTTACTGCTTTTCCATCGGTAGTGCCTCAACTAAACCTTTCCCTCTTTCTGTCCACATCTCTGTTCCATGTTAATGGTCGTCATTCTTTAAGTCCACTTCCTTGTCTTCTGCTTTTTCCTTTATTTCTCCACATTCCAACCTCTGTCAGTGGAGCAGATTAAAAGGCAGTGTGCACGTGTGAACTAATCCATCCGTTAGTGATGGGTTTCAGCCCTTCAGTCTCCTGACCCTGCTGCACAACTAGTGCATCCCCCCCTGCTCTCTACTCCACTGAACACTGCACGTGTATGTGTGTATTTGTGTGTAAGCACGTGTTCATATCAAGAGGGCACATTTTTGCACTAGCCACTATCATCCTCGTTCATTTTCTTTAAAATCCATTTGTTTTTTTTTGGCATAATGTATTGATCCTCCTGTTTCTAGCAACCAATCTGTACCAAGTCCCTCTTATGTACTGTTGCTATGCCTTATGATGTTGTTTCTGTCTTGGAGTAGCTTCAGCAACATAGCGTGACAACAACATTGGTCTGCCCAGTAATCAGCTACGTTTCCCTTTATTTACCACTTGCGGCCATGGGATTGGTTAAGCCGAAGTGGGGTAGATCCCTGCAAATCCACAAAGGTTTTTTTTTCTGTAACCGCTATTTGCATTTTATTGCACCCATTTTCCAGTCTAGTTCCAGCCCTGAATCCATATGCATTCTTACAGTGAGAAACATCCTCCTCTCTTCTGCATTGAATCCCTTTTTTTGGAATTGAGGTCACAACTGCCTATATGATCAGAAATATCAAAGTTGTCTTCCCTCCCACCCACATCCAGCTATCAGCCCCCTGCATTTCTTTTTGTTCTCTGTCATCTCACCAGAATATGGGTCATCATTCAGCAGAGTTTCCATGGAATCCCTAGACCAAGTTAATGATTATGTAGTTCCTTAGACAAGTATGGGTTTGCTGCATCGAGGAGAGATGATTCCTGTAATTCCTCAGCTCTTTTTTTTTGTCAGATTTAACAATTTCCTGTCAGTTTTGGCAGTATAGTGTTCCCTCTGTCAATGAGTGAACTGTTAAAATGTGAGGAAAATGAGTACAGAAGGTGAAATGGTTTTAAGACAATGTTTTGTTGTGTTACTACTTATATATAGATACTACTAGTTAACTTGGCTTTGACATGTTTTCCTAAATTATTTTTTCCTGTATCAATTTTCCATTTAGTAGAAATCAAATTAACTCTGTACATTGCTGTACACATGTTAAAGTTTATTTTTCACCTTGGATTTTATTCTTTCAAAGCTGGTTTTCACTATAAAAATGTAAACGTGTATTTGAATATTCACTTCAATTCAATTCAAATTTATCAGCCTGTTATTTTAAGCTGTTGGAAGCTACGACTGATTACATGAATGTAATCATTCAGGATTACAGGTCAAGTTTCTATGGATCCACATACTATACGGTCAAATACTATAGATGGATGTGCTCAACTCAAAGCTTCCACAACTTTCATGAAACAAACATTATAGTAGTTAGGCTTTGATACTGCTTATGCGCAATGGGAGTCCTGACTCTCATCTGTGCCCATAGCTCGTTTCTGGGCAGATTACACAGAGAGAACACCCACCCACCCCCTCCCCCACTCTATATCATTCACCCTCACTATCTTGCTTCGACTCTGCATCTATCCCATCTGTCCGTGTTTCATAAAAGAGATGAGGAAAGCCTCGGTCTGTCAGAAAAAGAGCGACTACAGATGCTATAGGGCAAAGATTGCTCTAACCTGGTTTATGAAAGTGCATGTGGACACTGAAATGTGATGGACACTTTGACACATTAGCTGTGGCGAAAACAAACTTTTCACAGAAGTCATAATGAACACACTTCATACTTTATGCATTTTTGCTCAGTGGATATTGATGATATTATGCCCAAGTTCCTCTTCATGTGGCATGCTTGTGCTAATCCTAAAGGCAAACTTTCTAATAGAAGTTACATTCAGAATAATGATTTTTAACATGGGTATCCTAAGCTTGTTTGCATTTATCATTTCTTTTAGCCACCATTTAGGCTATAGATAAGAAAATGAAGCTTGAGTTGGCTCGTACCCATACCGCTGGGTCCAATTCTCCAGTTGGGGTTTTTCTTTTTTTAATGACTGTTCCAGCAGCCAACCGAGTGAGCAGCAGTTTCCTCTGTTTAAAAACCTACTTGATCAGGTGCCACTCTCTGTATGGGTAAGCATGTGACTTTGGCTACAAGTTGACAGTCATGTGAGATGGCTGCTCCCCTCCATATGATACAGAGAATGAGTGAAACACAGAGTGCACATAAAAGGAAGAGAAGTCTAGAAGAGGCATCCTAAGCTTTACAAAAACCCTGCTCTTTGTGTTAAAGCAGTGCAGGTGTAAACAAAGGTTGTGAACAGGCAGTTAAACATTGTTTCCTGTGGCTGTGTATGTTCCGAACATAAAAGCTGTATATGGGGGCCAGTTGTAAATACTTAAAGCATTTTGATTCTTTTTATTATATATTTAATTACCTGTGAATCAGTCAGGCCACACCAAAGATATTTCATGTATAGTAAATTGATACCCTTTCTTACTGACTGACTAAACAGTTGTGCATTTTTTTGCTCTACTTATTTGGCTCTGTGACATCAAAAGTGATTCCTTGTAAGAGCATTGTGGGGTACAAATATACGAGCAGCCATGTGGGTTAAACTTCATCCCTTTGCATTTATATTGTATGTCACCATCTGCAGAGTATGGTTCAGTGTGCCACATGTTCTCTCAGTATGATGTGTGATCTGGATGCTTGGAGCAGCATCTTTCTGGATGATTTTCTAGATGACCAATGGACCATTTAAGCAACTAGCATCTCATGCTTTCTATTTTTATCTATGGAGTAATGGCTTTGTGAATGTTTGAGAAAATAATGCTCAAAGCAGTCAGGTTTTCATTTTTTTAATTTTTGACTACCATTCTCTACACAGGGCGATAATTTGGTGTTAAAATGATGTAGAGCTTAATGGACATGACTTGAGTGTATTTTAAATGAGGCTTTCCATAACAAAATACTTTAATAATAATAATCTTTAAGATCGATGTGAATCATGTTTTGCGACTATCTTAAAAGACCCTTGACACTGGAAATGGAGTAAGAGAAAAGTAACAATAATATTCCCTTAAAGTCCTTTTTTTTCTTCCGAAAGGGGCTTATGTGTTATGATATCTTAATTTAACTTTTGCGTGCAAGTTTATTAGAGTCGCCACTGAGACATTAATTTGTGAAGTGTAATTAGTGTAATAACTGGGTGAAGGGTCAGCTTTCATCTCCCACTGCATGTGTTAAAGTAGGTCAGTGTGTGTGTGTGTGTGTGTGTGTGTGTGTGTGTGTGTGTGTGTGTGTTTGTACGTGCGTGCTTGCGCTAAATGGCTTTGAGAGAGTGGGGGATTTGCCAAAGAGAAGTGTATTGACTGGTATCTGGCCTGGAAATCTAACCCTTCCCTTTAAGAGCACGTCCAGTAATTATGTCAGACATCTTGGATGGCTTGAGAAGTTATCTATTATTTAACGTATTCACAAGTTTGGAATCTAGGGCAGCCATTTTTTTGTGCTTTGACTAACAGTGTTGGTTCCAGGGGGCTTTGAATGAAAAATAAGGCAAAGCTTGGTTTGCTTTGTCACTGCTGCTTTCAGCTGCTCTTGTTTTCTGAAAAGAATTAAAAATACTATTCTGTCTGTGTCAGCCTTGTTCACTCTTCATGCCCAGGTGTTCTTTTATTTCCATCTGTTTCATTTAGGAAAAGAATGGCTAGATGAATATGCATTTCTTGTCCTCCCGTTAATGCACTCCAATAAGTGGGAACTGTCCAAAAGCAAATTTAGGTCTCAGAGGTGCATAAATTTATAAGATAGAAATAGGCTTCTCTCCCCTAAAATGAGTAAAGCTTTGTGCTTAGGTGATAGATTCATGAGGGAATGTTTTCTGGTAAAGTGTTTACGGAGTCATAACTTCCTGTAAAAATGATGCACCCGAGTAAATGTAACTCTGAAGCTGTATGTTTTTGTACATTTGTTGTATTAGTGACAATTAATTAACTGATGGGAATCTCAGCTTATTGCTATAATTCCATTTGATTTATGTCATAGTGACAAAAATGTAAAGAGATATTTGTCTTTGTGTGTCTGTGAATAGTACATGGAGGAGGGAGATGAGTGCCGAGCTGCACTGACAAGAGATGTACATATGATGTGCGTAGGTTCTGTAACAGCTGTGGTGAGCAGCTCTCCCAAACCAACAGGGAAAGCTTCAAAGTGCTTCTTAAAAAAGACTCCACTCGAAATACATTGGAGGCAGTTTGACGCATTTTACATACAAGAGAAGATGCACCTACAGCAGGGGTGCCCAATCCTGGTCCTGGAGATCTACTATCCTGCATGTTTTAGATGTATCTTTATCCCAATACACCTGATTCAAATGATCCACCTATAATCCAGCTATGCAGAAGCCTGATAATAACCGTCAGGTATGCTGGAACAGGGAAACCTCTAAAACATACAGGGTAGTAGCTCTCGAGGACCAGGATTGGGCACCCCTGACCTACAGGAAGAGGGAACGCACTGCAGAAATGACAACAGATTGTATTATATTAATGTATTATCAATCTGAATTTTAGTTGGTCTGTCAGTTTTCTTGTATCTATGGGCATAAGCCTGCAATTTGTAGGATTTGGGAGGGAAAAAAAGCAGGTTGGGCACATGATCCTCAAGGTCTGGGGAGGGAGAGGGTTGGACGGGGAGGAAAGGTGTGGTGCGGTGACCCGGGGCTGGCTGGCTGCTCACTCACATGTCAAAGCCAAAAGGCAGAACTGCCTGCCTGCGAACCCATCTGGGGCCCATCAGGAACACGAGCTACAGGAGCACGTACGCACAAAGCACGCACGCACAAGCATGAAGACACACATACTGGTCAAGTGGAAGTGGCTCATTGTCTGAATAGGAAAGGAAAGTGAGGTTATACGTTGTGCTTTTGGGATGCAGCTGTGAAATGTATGCACTTTTTGATAAGTGTATGTATTATGGTGAGAATGTAAGGAAAAACAGATTGTTCATTTGAAAAAAATCAAAATCTTACCAAGTGTATTTTTTTCAATTACTTATCGCACTTAAAATAAGACATAAAAACTGAAAGATGTGTCAGTGAAATACGAATAACTTATTTTTAAACAATTGATCTTGAAAATCTTATTTCCAGAAATCTTAACAAGATAATTTTCACTTGTTCCAGTGGAAAAGTTTTTTTTTTTTTTTGCTTGGTTTAAGAAAAAAAAAAAAAAAAAAAAAAAAAGAATTATTAAGTAACTGTTCCCACTGAGCAGGATCAGCCTTCCATGTTGTTCCATAAGTTTGCAGTATTGACCTTTAAAATTCACTGCTAGTCCACTCTGATTTCTCTAACTGTATAATGTAATGACACTGGTAATTTTAATATATTTCTAGTTTTTCACCTGTTAATACGTGACAGATCAAAGCTGTCGTCTCTCAGAGCCTGCAGTAGAAACTTTAGATGTGGTTGCTCCTGAAAATCCAGAAAACCAGTAAATAAATTAAATCAATCAGCAGCAAGACCAGAGCCCACAGAAGCTCACTACCTCAGTGGCAGAGTGTGAGATTTTCAAAGCAGCCGTATCTTCAGTTACTATACCTGCAAGATAGTAAAAAAAAAAAAAGCATGGGAAACAAGGCTAGTCAATCTATGTTATTTTATTGTCAGGGATTTGATGTCCCTGCTGTGCGTGACAATTCGGAGCACAGGTCCTGGTAGCAACTGGCCACGTGTTACGTAATCCGTCACAGATGGAGAGATACCCATTCAGCTTGCCATGCCATTCATTAGACACTGGAAATACAAAGTGATTGCAGTATCCTTCAGCGCTATTAATCTTTATGATTAATGGCAGTTTAATGCTTGGTAGATTTTTGTTAGATTCAACCGATCTTTCCCTTGTGTTCTCAGATCTTTAAACCAATTTGCAATGTGTCATGTGAATCTCTGGCGTTTATTATTATGTTGAAAGACTGAAATGACCCCAGACACCTCTGTTTAACCCTTTACCCTTAAGGAACAGAACCAGTTATTTGACATTATCCATGACCTTGTGACATCACCTCCTTTAACTAAATGTACCGCTCCATAATCTAGCAGCTGAGGACATAAAATTACACACAGTAAATCTACAGCTGTTTATGTAACCACCAGTACTCTTTTCTAAGAACTTCTGAAACAGCAAGCTTAGTTACTAGTGGCCCTGTTACATGGTTACCATGGGGCGGGGCCACAGGAACTTCTGGCTGCAGCATGTGCAATATTAGGTCACAAACCACCACTCATATTGTAAGCTGCAAATGACCTAAGATCTTTGGCCATGGGTCTATGATAAACAGGCCCTGAGGGATTAGGATCCGCCTTTAGGCCATCACCTGGAAGCAGGAGTGTACAAACTTTAACCTCTTAGAAATAGTAACGTGATAATCCTGACACCTCCTCTGTCTTCCTTTAGTTTCCCATGGATTTAAAGGGAAAAAAAAAAGGAAAATAACTTGTAAAATATTCATAAAGCATGCTGAGTAGTTTCTCTTTCCATTAAATATCGGATTTGTACTTGTGTTTGAAATCCTTGAAAATGCTTGAATTTCAGTGTTGTGTTTTCCGTTTTAGTGCTTCAAAGTGCTTGCAATTCTAACTTTGTGATATGATCTACAGTATTTATTAATTTTCAATTTTAACTCTGCCGGAATAGATGCAAAACCAAAGCTACTTACAGAGAAGTGATGCATCTTGAAAAATAAAACTTTGTTAAATCTTAATTTTTTGTCTTGGTGCAAGCGTGGCTGAAGAACACCACATGGCTTCCTTTTTTGGCAGATAAAATGTTATATTCTCCTTTAATTTCCAAACCTTTTACTATTAGGAAACATCATTTTAGAGGTTTATAGCTTATATCACTGTGATTAAAAAAAGTGAAAATCATAATCGTGAGTATATGTATTCCTGTAGATGTGTATTTTTCTCAAGCGATAAGGTGCTGTGCTGGGAAAAAATTTAAAATGACCCTGAAAAGGGCTTGAATTTGACCATGAAAAATGTTTACAAACCCTGTAAATAGCTTTTCTGTCGAATGACAAATAATTAAATCATAACGCACAGTCTTTCCCTGTCTGTGTCACTCAGTTACACGCTGTTCCTCCTCCTCCCCCTCCTCCTTGTTAGGCTTTTTGGGGCTTTTGTGCCATCTGTAGTTATCAGTGTTCCATAGAAGAGTGCCTCATGCAACTTGAGATTAGAAACAAATGGCAGGCAGACGTCTTGCAGCAAGTCTATACATTGAGGAAGATTGAACATTGCCAACCTGTAGCTTGTGTCACTGTACAACGAGATCAAAGTTCATAAATTACTGTTGGAAAAAAGACAGAACCAGGGCCTTCAGTGACAGCATGGATCTCTCACTCTCCTCCTTGTCTTATTCATCTCGGGGGCGTAGAGGACTGTTTGTGGTTTTCATGTTGGCTTGGCGGAAAGTAGTGACTCAGCAGCCCAACTAGTGACTCCTCATGCCACACTCACTAATAGAAGTCTTAGCGCTAAACACTATAATGAGATATTTTGGTCACAGCCTCTGCTAGAAACGTGGTGATAAACGGCGGTGCCTGTACGGTCAGCGTACCCCTGCTTTCTCCTCACATTTGTCATGTCAGCGCCAGGGAGAGGGAGGACAGCAGTGAGTGTAAGTGGGGTTATCTGGGGTTGTCTACTGAAATGGTCATTTTAATCTCATCGAGGGAAGAGGAGGAGGAGGTGATGGTAAAGAAGGAGAAGATTTCAGACTCCAGTGTCTGGAGTTTGTTATATCGAAGCCTGACAGACTCATACATGACTAGTGCGTCCTGCTCTGTCCTCCCAGCCGCATTTTATCCTTGTGACTCAGAAGGAGCTGATTGTGTGTTCCTGAAGAAGAGCAAAATGTTCGAAGAATGTACATACAGTATGTGTGCTGAGCAAGATATTGGAGTTAAAATCAAACGTTCATGAACAAATGTGTGTTACCGCTTGCATTTAATATGTCAGCCCTTTAGCTGCTGCAATACATTAAATAATTTACTGTCTTATCAGCAGTGTTATATTCTGTGTAGTTCGTGGCCTGTTTAGTCTGAAAATAGCTGTTAATCAGACACAGTGATTTGCAGTCGCGTAGGTGTACTTTTCCCCCCTAGTAATTAATTAAAAATATATTAAAAAAAAAAAACAGTTCTAACTAAGCAACATACCCAGAAGTGGAATCCTCCATGCTGTCCTCTCTTTAGTGTGTCCCAGACATCTCCCAAGAGGAGCTATGTTTATCCCCTCAGGCTGCAGTGAAACAGTAGAATGTGATTAATCATGGGCTGATATCTATGTGTGTGTGTGTGTGTGTGCGTGTGCTAGAGGAAGATAGCAATGTTGAGGGTCACATTAGACAGACATACAAAGAGATAAAAAGCAGAGGTAGACGATGTTCGGCCCCTGTGAATAGAAGTGATTACACAGACTGATGGCCTGAGCCAGACTGATTGTCATCATGCAAACTCCCAGACTGTTAATGCACGTGTGTGTGTGTTTTGACTTCAGAAAGTACAGACTGAATGAGGGCACCTCCTCCTGAGCTCTACAGTCATTACCCATGTACAACTCCTCGTAGGCAGAGGTGGCAGAAGTAGACTCTTTTTGCTACCTCTGCCTATGAAGTACAGATACTAAGACTCTGGCAAAAATAGAAGTACTGCAGCAACTTCCCTGCTGGGAAAAACAACAGTTAAAAAGTAGCCATGCCTGTTCTGTCTTACACTTTTTGTTTTGTTCGGATTGCACAGATTTTTTTTCTTTACCCTGGTCAAACCCAGCATGTACAGAATTGTGTCGAATCATCGATCATCAAACTCTTTCATATCATTTTTATCATCAGCTTTGTCATCATAGTTTTTCTGTCCCTTTCATTTTTCTGTATCTTCTACAGCATTTTTATCCATTTACATTTTTGATGGTATTTTTAACTTGTTTTGTTTGTCATGTGTGATATGCACCAATGGGATACATTGCTTTTGTCTTTTCTATGACGTTATGTCCTATCTATTTGAGCTAAATGTTGTTTGGAAGGTGTTCAGTGTTGCTAAATTAACATAAAGAGTTAAAACTAGGGGTGTGTATTGGCAGGAATCTGATAATATGATATAAATCACAATAATAATAGGCTCACAATTCAATATTTCAGAATATATCATGATATTGTTATCAAGGTGATTTTTGTTTCTTTTTTTTAAAAAAAAGATTATTTCCGGGAAAAACTGAATTGCACCAGAAATATGCACAAATACTAAACACATTTTTATTTGATCAGAACAGGATCTAATGCTATATCACAAAAACTTGAAAATTAAATGATGTTTTACAGACAAATGTTCATGTTCTGTTAGCTCATAACTAAGATCACAACATTATTTTTCTGCAATCCCAACAAAGGCACAAACATCTGCCTCTCAGACAGTAAAAAGTGCTTTTAGGATGAAAATCAAAGAAAAGCAAAAGAAAAATGAATCTCTGGCATATCTGCATTTGAATACATACCAAAAAAAATTGATACAGTACATTTTAATATTGATACAGTATTGTGAAATAAAATATCACAATATTATGCAGAAATGGTATTTTCTTACACTTGTAGAAAGTGCAGATATTTGTTAAAACATGTCGAGTAAAAGTAAGAAGTCAGAAAAATACTCAGTGACAGTATCAATATCTAAAAACTCTACAGTATTTGGGTACTTTGCTGCTTCTCATATCTGTTGATAGTTTTTTGGCCATGCTCTTAGACTCTGGAATGGTGTAATGGCTTACACTCACGTTCTTATCAGCACCATCCATGCATAGCTTGACCTCCCCTCTGTATAGACACGAACACAGACAGATCCACCCCAGCCAGCACTCACGTCACCACCAGTCTTAGAGCAGCAGAGCAGAGCAGACAGCAGTGTAGTGTATTCCTGCTCAGCTCCCCTGGGTTCTCCCTCTGGCCTCCCCCAGAGATAGTTCCGGAGTCTGGGTCGCTCCACCGAGTCCACTGACTCTTAATGCCTCTCTACCTTTCCCTTCAGACGAGCTGAAAGGGCAGCTCTTGCTAATGGAGTGCTGATTGTGTTATAGCCTCAATTATCTCTCTTTACCTCTCAACTCTGGGCCATTAGTAGGATAGATAGTTCTGGGGGTCTGTCTGCAGTCACAGAATAAGGGACTGTCAGGATGATGGAGCATATGAGCTGAACGGGGTCCAGGAAATGCCATTACACCTTCTTTCCTTGCCCCCCCCCCAACCTTAGCTGAAACTTGCTGTTTGTAATGCTTGTTATATTTGCAAGCAAGAAGGTAACTAAAGCTGGGCAGGGTCAGTCATATAACATGACATGGTATTTCGAACTGTAAAATCAGATTTCTCAGCTCATGGATTCTTACAGTATGCCAATATATGTGGGTCCGATCAAGCAGTAACATGTGGATACATTTCACATTCCACAGTCTCTGTTATGTAAGCAATAATAATTTATATAAGTCATTTATATACGTGTATTATATAGATTTGAGTAGGTATTTATATCCACTTTATCATAACAAAATCTGGAGAAATAAAATCTTTAAGTTAAAAATGTCAAATTACTGCTTGACATCACATGGACTAGAAATGGACATACTTTTTTTTTTTTTTAGCTTTACACAAACATTCAAAGCATGCCGTTTTCGACAGAAGGTGATGTCAAGCAGGACAAAACCTTTTATGTCCAACTATACTGAAAATACATTTTGGGGTAAAATATTGAAAATCGAGGGCGGCATGGTGGTGCAGTGGTTAGCACTTGTGCCTCACCGCAAGAAGGTTGTGGGTTCGATCCCAGCACCAGTCAGTGGTGTTGGAATTGAACTCGCACCTTTCTGTGTGGTGTTTACATGTTCTCCCCATGTCTGCGTGGGTTCTCTCCGGGTACTCCGGCTTCCTCCCACCATCCAAAGACATGCAC
>JAPTYR010000001.1:19014918-19025702 GCA_029814505.1 Siphamia roseigaster | reverse complement strand
TTTTCTTTTGTTGTCAGACCTGCTCTAGTTTGGTGTTGTTTATGGAGAAAAAAACTCCAGACACCAGGAGAATGTCATCATTCAACTGGCTTTTTTTCCCGCTACATAATTTATTAATTTATTTTTAATTATTTTTAATTTGTAACCTGTCTTGTCTATTGTCCTTTATAGCAGAATGGTAGTCTGGCTCCTTTTGGTGGTGAGCAAATTAGCTTTGTTAAGGGAGACTTCATAACATGTAAGAGGCTTGTCTTGGTATTCTACTGACTCTGGTATGAGTTTAGATCAACCACACTTCGATGTCGGATCTGACAAGGAAGGATGGGGATGCAAGGGAGAAAAGTGCCAACAACCCTCACAGGACAATATCAACACTACAAGCAACACCAACCATGGTAACAACAACAGTAGCAACAACAGCCAGAATAAATCAAACCTATTAGATGAGAAAGACAAAAAACATAATTTATGACACTTACGACTTATTAACAGCTAGCATTTGTCCTCAAAGTAAAAGTGCACAACTGGCAATAATCTGCATTCATTCCTGAGTCAAAGGAGTCTGCTGTGGTCATTGGTATTTAAAGACTCCAACTCTAATTGACAGTAATGGAAGAACAACATGAAACATAAAAACAAATGAAACTGATATTTCTCACTCCATTTCTGGCCTGATGTTGTGACTTGCGATGGAATCTAGATATAAATAGCCAGACAGGAAAATGAATTATTACTTTTGGAAAAATGTATAGCATGATATTTTGCAAAGAGATCTAAAGTTGGAAGAATACAATCATCTACTCTTTATTCAAAGTGTAATTCATTTACAACATACACATTTTCTGGAAAGTTTATGACATTAAACATGGCAAAGAACATGAAAGCAGCCTCATCTTCTCACAATGTGAATTGATTTATTCACGTGTTTTTTAGCCCAGAACTCTAGCCCGCCTCTAGCGGCAACATTTTTTTTTTGCCTGGAAAGTCGGTCTAGACACATTCCATTCAGGATCAACCGGGCCAATCACAAAGCTCTATCTGCGTAGTCAGTTTGTTTGGCGGACCTTAGCACAATGTTAGGAATCATGGCCATGAATCTGAATGCTGATAAAGTGGAGGACATTCAAAAGGGCCAGTATCAGTTACTTTTTGCTTGTGCTGAAACATGGCTAATGCAAAGGAGGTGGCACGACTTGCTAACAACGAAAGTCTTTCAAGACAACCTCCTTGGAATCGTGGTGGATGAGGCTCATCCTATTTACAAATGGTAAGAGGCATCTGTTAAACTATGCAATAGTGATAAAGTCTATATTTGATACATGTAATCTGAACAGGATGGTGTATATTACTGATATACAGTCTGTTGTGGCAATAGTAGCATGGAACTGGCCCCGGTTGGCTATTTATACTCCAGTTACCGTTACGTTAACGTTAATTAGCCTAGCCTATAGGATATGTTAAGACAGTGGGACAGAAGCTAGTTACATAATTACCTTGTTGGTTGCTCTGATTGGTTATAGCACTGACCTGTTACATGCAGAGCAGTTTGAAAGACCATTGATCCCACCCATAGGTTGGTACTGTCCCAATGGACTGTACCCACACTATTATATCATAGTCTGGCTCGCCAGGTTGCCTGTTTTTAGCAGATTTATCTCAATTGACAAAACTGGATATGTGCTCTAATTTTTGGCATAAAAATAGTAAAAGGCAGAAACCATCATCTGAAGAGGGATGCTTCATCGAGGACTGAAAAATACCATTTTTTTTTCATCTATATGGAGCAGACAGAAGTAGCAACACTCACGTCTGAACCATACTGAATCTTCTGTTGAATGCTGCCACTTGATCACAGCTGGGATTCTAGCTTCATCCATTGTCTGCTACACTGTAAAAAAAAAAAAAAATACCATAGAATTAACACTAAAAAATTGTAAAATTGCTGCAGAAAAAACTGTAAATTAAAAGAAAATATAAAGTTGTTTATTTGAAAAGATTTTTGTGTTAACAATTAAATCAAATATAGCTGTAGTTTTTATGGGAAGAGTATGTTAACAAAACCAGATAGAAATTATATATTTCTATCGTTTTAAGAAATTAAAAATGCAAATTGATAAATTGCAAGACCCCAATGGTAAAATAACAGCCTATTCGCTGTTTAAAAAGACAAAACAAAACAAAAAAAACTTAATTTAAAAAAGTAAACATTTTTTAACATGTGTAACGGGCAGATATGGTAGAACAGATTGTCTAATGACTTAAGGGTTGGTAGTTTAAATCCTGGCTGAGAATATTCACATGTTAAACTGTCCTTGCAAGACACTTAACCCTAAATTTCTCCCAGTAGGCCCTGGAGGCTTTATGAAGTACTTTGGACACCATGAAGCTGTATAAACTGCAATATATAAATACAGTCCATTTAAATCTAGTGTTGTTTAAAATTTTTTCACATGTTTTTTTTTTTTTTTACAGTATTGTTCTGGCAACCATAGCAGCAGTGTTTTTTGTTTTTTGTTTTTTTTTTTTTTTTTTTTTTTACAATGTGCATCCATCTCTTTCCTCCTCTGCTCTTCCCTGCCCTGTATCCCACCACCCATGCCATGATCAAGAAACAATTCCTCGTTATCAAGCCTTTCCAGATAAAATGAGTCACTCATTGTACTGGATTGCTCTGTGGGAAGGAAGAGGTAAAGTGAGAGGGGGAGGAATGCCTGCGGCAATGGGGAATGTGCAACCTGTGCATCCTTTCTAAAATCCTTGGCCACACACTTCCCTCAGGTCACTTGTAGCCTGGGGACTCAAAGCCAGTATGAAGAGAAAAAAAAAGAGAAATCGAGAGTCATACCTCCCACATCCTCCCTTACCTCCATCTCTGATTGGGGGAAGTAACAGGGAGACAGACAACGAATGAGTCATCAGCCTGCCCCTACCTCGACTCCTTTGAGAGGTTGTTAAAACGCAGTATAGAAAAAGGAAATGCCAAAACCCAGCGGACTGTCTGGGTGATTGCTAACCTCACATGCATTTTCAGCGTCACATCTTTACACATCCATCATGATTATATGCTTTAATCATGGAAATCGACTGCATAATACACAGTAAATGTGTGAGTATAGGTTATGAATGATACGTATACTCTGATTAAAGGTCAAATGTTATTTGTTTGTCATTTCTTAGCACAGGTACAAAAGAAATTCTGTAAAATCAGGTCTCATGGATAGATAAGAAATCACTTACAACAAGCTATGATAGATTAAAATAGGGATAAAATAGAATAAAGTAAGTAAGAGGATAAAATAAATTAAAACAGTCAGTTTGTTTGTTAGCACTGAGTTAGTCTGGTGAAATGATGCAGTACTTTCCACTCCGAGATGATGTGCAAGTGTATATTATGCAATATACAAAAATGATTCATAAACACTTGGTGAAAGTGGTGCCTTCCTTTCAGATGGAAAAGCACTGTGTTATATTATTATATATTACGGTATATTATAATTCCATGATTATAGTGCCATTATTATATTTCTTGTATAATGTGTAATGTTCCCACCAAGGTTAGACTAGTTTAGTTGAATTTAATTTTGACTTTTTCCCTCCAACTCACATTTAATTAGTTTTTAGAGTAGGTTTGATAGTTTTTATTGGTTTTCTTTTTTTTTTTTCTAAATACATAGTTTTAGTATTAGTTTTTTCATGTATTTTATTTAGCTCACCATCATATTCAAACAAATCTCATATAGGCCATGTTGGCAGGTACAGTCTGGTTGAGAAGCCGACTCTAAATGACAAGTGATGAGAAATGACAGACCGTGAAGTGCTGTATGGTGCCACAAGCTAAAATTGCTCAAGCAAAGAAAATCCATTTTGAATCAATCTGACATTGACAAAGATGAAAATGAAGGGAATTTTATTTATAATTTTTGTACATTTTAGTTAGTTTTATAAGCATACAATACAGTTTAAGTTAGTTATGATTTTTTTCTTTTAGTTATAATTTTTATTCATTTCAGTAAACAATGTTTTGTTTTGATCAATTTGACTTTTCATTTCATTTGTTGTCCTTAATGATAATAACCTTGGTTCCCACGCCAAGGTACACACCACACCAAAAACTAAATATTCTCAGTTCCCATGTTATATATTTCTTGTTGATGTGTACTTACATGATGTTAAATATTTCTGACAAAGTCCATATTTAGAGGAATACAGAGTACTTTGTAAAATATGAATAAAAAAAGAATATAGCAGTATGCAAAACTCATAAACCCATGCATTGTTTAATAAAAGAGTATCGAAAACATGTTGATTGTGTAAATTGAGAAAGTGCACCACGTTAAGAGAGAAATAATATATTAAATATTCACCATTGTCTCCAAATGGTTTGGAGGGGGCAACACAGCATCTGTGATGGTATGGGGGTGCACTAGTGTCTATGGAATAGGCTGCATATACATCTGGAAAGGCACGATCAAAGCTGAAAGACAGGTTTTAGAGCAACATATATCCTCCTAATGAAAGGGTTTGCATATTTAAGCAAGACTGTGCTAAACTGCATACTGCAGGTATTATAACACTGCTCTAAGCGGAACTTGCAAGCAACATTTGGCTTTTTGATAGCATCTTTAGGATTTAGAATAGAAAAAATAGGCACAGCAGATGAAAAGATGGAGAGAGGGATCAGGAATATGTAACATAACCAAGACTTAGAGACAGATGTCTTTATCCTGTCTATTAAAGTCTAACATTAGGTTAGCTAACCCTTATGTATTTGTGTGATTGTAACTAAATATACTTGTGTGCTTTCTCTTTGAGTGGCATCAGATCAGATTTTTATCACCAGTGAAAACAACTCCCATGATCCCATAGTCAAAGTATGTTTTTTGGTATTGATTGTATGGATACACCTTGAAAACCAGAATTTACTGTGATTTTAAATAATGAGATAAATGATGAGTATTATTAGAGAGTATTAATGATTATATATTAGAGATTATTATTCTTATTATTAGTATTGTTATTTTTATTTAATTATTATATTATAATAATAATTATTATTATAATACTAGAGAGTATTAATGATGAGTAGTATTAGAGAAGGCCACCCTATTTCTGACACAGTGGTAGTCTTTAAGCAATCTTTACCATTTTTCACCTTAAAAAGGAATTCTACCATAAAGGCATTTTGTTGTTGTTGAAATCATTGCATAATTAGAGAGATAAACTATAAATCACTGTGTAAAAGTATGTGGGTTTTTTCCATTTATATAATTTGATAATAAATATAGCTTGCTGCTAAACAGGGATGGACTGGGGCAAAAAAAGCTACAAAAGAATCTTCAGTCTGAGCTGATCCTAGTCTTTTGGTCACTAGCCTATTACTATATAATTACTGTTACATTACATAGGCCTTTAAATAGTATCCACACAATTAATAATGCACTGATCGATTGGCTTCCGATCATGATCGGCAGATATGGCCTAAAAATAGCCTGATCCGCAATTGGAAAAACATGACGATCAAAAAGCCGATCACGTGAGGTAATTTTCTTGCGACCCTTTTTTTCAAAACTGGAAAACTAAAAGTAGAGGTGTAACGCCTAAAGTAGAGGTGTGTCTGGACAGCACAATGACTTCTCCTGTCTGGACTTTCTTCAAAGTGCGTGAGAAAGATGTAAAACTTTCCATATGCTCGATGAAATGGAAATCGGCAGATCAAGTTTTTTGGTGATCGGTATCGGTGATAGGTCCAAAAAAGGCTGATCGATGCATCACAACACACAATACATATAAGCCTTTGTACCTTTGCAATAACACATATACTACACTAGTTTCATGAGTGACAGGCCAAGCAATTGTAGTTTTGAGTAGGCCTGTCAGGTCCAAAATTCAGGTACAAATTCCTAATATACACACAGTACCTGGCATTAGCATTAGCATTAGCGATAGGCACATAGTACACACAGCTGACATTAAAGGCTGGCTGACATTGATTGGTACTGTGGTCAGGGCCACTGTGAGGAAAATAATCTTATATGGATCTGTTTATGAGGGTATGGAAAACCCAGATGAACTCAGCACAAAAAGGGTCTTTGCACTTGGAATTTTTTCTTACTGCATTAGTGGTAAACACTGTTCCGACGTGCCACCCCATCAAACAATGTTATCATTTGGATGTCTGCTTGAGGTTCTGCAAAATACACTTATATTGTAAGTTTATGCATTACATATTTAGCAAGTTTTAGTCTTGGTCTTAGTTATTTTGTTTTGTCATTTTAAAAGTGTCCAAGCCAAAACAGTGTGGACACTGCTGGTCTGAAAGGAAAATTAATAAAATAATAATAATAATAATAATCATAAAGTCACATAACTGCTCAGACAAAGGTGGCAGAACTGCTTTCTTTCTTTCTGGTTCATTCTTGCATTATTTATTCTTACATGAATATTTTAGTACTACATTTGTCTGGAGTTTTATTTTGTCTTGTGCTGTTGAAGGCTTTAAACACTGTGAGAGGCCACATGGTGGATGAATGTTACCGATGCAAACTTTCAGTCTTGTTTACTGTAAACTGTCATTAAGCCATGACACTGAGCTGACATTTATTGTACAGTACATGCTGAGTCAGGTTCTTTTATTCATTGTACAAACCACACAATGTTTTGTCATTAACTTTAATCACTTTCACCTTTGAGACATATACACAGCTGCAAATACAAGCATTTGTTTGTCTGCAGGGATGTTTTGACCATGCAAGAGACTGTACTTCCTTAAACAACAAAGGACGCTTTGCAAGGAATCAGGAACCACAGAGACTGAAGGTTGTTTTAACTGTAAATCAGGTCGAAACGTCGAGATGCTTGTTAAGTAACATCAAAGCAAAAGATGAGAAGGTCGGAGGGGGGTGCACCAAAACACTGAGTGTTCTTAAAAAAAAAAAAAATTCACAGTTCCACATGACCAGCTTAGTCTGTTTCCTGTTTGGATGTTATTATAACTGTGTGTCCTAGCCTATTTCATAACACCTGGACTATTTTGTACACAACCATATAAAGTGCATTGAGGGATTTATTCTGTAGGTCGTTCAAGTTGATGATCCCACAGCTGAATCACTGCCAAAGGCTTCAAGTGATAGTTATTGTGTCCTCAGAGAAACACCCACAGAGACAGAAGTAAATACTGTATGTAATCAGTTCTGCCACCTATCTCATGGCTTCTTACTTCGTCTTCTTCTGTGACCCAGTGTCCTCAGTGGATGTGAAAATGGATAACAACATACTGACATGGACTATATGTACAGTGTATTTATAGGCACTAGCTGGAGAAGCAGGCACAGCTTTGCATACAATGCTGAGGACATGTTCTAGTAGTGCCGAGCAGGCAGACAAAGCTTTCTAAAAGCCATCAGCTTGAGTTCATACTTGATTAATTACTGAGAACACAAGGCTGTGTTGTAGCTGCATTTCTCAGAGCTTTTAGCCCAGATTTAGCTCAGAGGAGAGACAGATATGAGCAAGAGTGTGCAGCAAAACTATGTCTTTGATTTTATTATTGTGTTAAAATAAAAGGCTAATATCCTTCAATCACAGCTGATTTTGGATGCAGACAGATGTCAGATTAAGGGGGAAATGTTGGCTGCTACCATCATCTGGACACTTGTAACGTTGCATATGTAGCACTCTTTAATTAAACAACAAAATAATAAATAGATGAATTCATTTATAAATAACAATAATAGTTGTGATGAATAGTTAGAATTTTGAACCCCAAATGCAAAACTCACCTCAACAGCTGGTGGAGAAATAAGATAAAACTTCATTTAGATGTGAGGGAAAAGAAGAGATGAAGAGGGTTAGATAGTACTTGACTTGAGCATAGCGTAATGAAATGCAGCTTGGCTTGATCCGATGTTGTGGTTTCATGGCGTGGTGTGGTGTACCCTTCCCGGATGTGGACCAGATGGTAGGTGTTCCTAGGATCTAGAAAAAATGGTTGCATTATGGAGGGGGAAAAGGATGAGAGGAAGCAGGTACTTATTTTCCACTGTGATCTGATTAAGGCCATGGTAATCTATGCAGAGGCGGAGTGTCATGTCTTTCTTTTCAACACAAAAAGAATCCTGCCCCTATATGGGATGAAGAGAGGGTGAATAGGACCAGACGGGAATGAGTGCTGAATGTACTCCTCCATGGCTTCCCTTGTAGGCTGAGATGGATTGCACAATTGACTGGCCAATGAGGTGGTAGGCTCTGGGGGTGGTCCTTGATGAAAACCTTGGAAAGGTCCAGAGGAAGATGATAGGGAACGATGTGTGAATGGGATGTTGGTGCAGAACGAAGGTAATTAGAATGGCAGAAAACACTCCAATTAGCAATGGTGTGAGTAGGTTAATCAATGGAAGGATTATGAGTAATGAGCCATGGCATCCTCAGCACTACTGAGGCCAAAGGTGAGGTCTGGATTCACAGACAGATCCTCTCTCTGTGGTTACCAGAGACTGTTAGGGTTAATGGAAGGGTATGATGGGTTACCTTTGCCACCATTGAAAGCTTTAGCTTCAGAGGAATGAAGAGCTCAGAAGGAATTCTTAGTTAGTGACCAGCCTTTTATCTGTGGAGTTTTCATCAGCTCCAGTCAATGAGAGATGCGGTAGAATCACTTTGCCCTCAATGGAGATAAAAGAATCAAACAGACAGTGTGGAGGAGGCTTATCATGGGAAAAGGTTTCGGTCACTGGCACCCCTCATCTACTGGTGAGGACATGTCTTTTGGCTGCTGATTAAACTGCCTCATGAAATAATCCAAGGATGGACTGGGGCAAAAAAAGGGCTCCAGGAATTTGTACTTGATCGGCCCACTCAAAACCAAAGTTATCTGGCCTGTCACTCATGAAACCCATGTAGCATATGTGTTAGTATAAAGGTACAAAGGCTAATATGTATTGTGTAAATACTATTAAAGGCCTATGTCATGTTGTAACAGGTAATTATAGTAATAGGCTAGTGACCAGAAGAATAGGATCAGCTCTAGGAGAGAGAAGCAGAGACTGAAAATTTCCTTTGAAATGGGTACCATATATTGAAAGTAAAACAAACAATGACATGGAACAAACAGTGCACCAATGAATGACCATTCAAATCAATGATTCAGAAATTCAGGTGAACACGGAGTGGAACACCATATTTCAATTTGTATTCAATAACTGGTTTTACAAAACCAAGAGGGTCAAGATTCACACGGTTCACACAGGCACTCTTTACACAGCTTAGATCCCTGTAGATGGCTACTAAGCATTACAAAGTGTACATTGAGTACAAACTCACAGAAAGGTGTAAAAGAGTAAAAAAAAAAAGTTACTTTTAAAGGTACTATTTGTAATAAATTTTTTAAAAACTGGCCGTTAAATCCCCCTAATATGTCACTGATACTCAGGAATGATCTTTATATAACATCCTGAACTCACCAACAACAACAATACAACCAAAATATTCACTTTAAAAAACAATCTTTTGCAGACCGCAAATCATGTTGATATTTTGAAATAATTTTTTGATCCTGAGGCTCCATCCATCAGCATCGACCAATCATTGGCGTCAGTAGAACCTCAGCTGTCAAGTAGCCACAGGTTGTCAGTGTGCCACTAGTTACGATGGCAGAGGCATCTAAACCTAAAAGAGCTCACTATAAATTTGAATTTGAAGGTGGAGATGCTGAAAACTGAGAAGAATTAGTTTCCTCGGGCTGCCGTCCCTCCGTGAGCGGGGGGGCCGCGGGGTGTTGGGTCTGGTGGGGGGCGTCCCATTCGGGCCCGCCGCGGTTTCTGTGCCTGGGCTGCCGCTCCTCGGATCGCCCTGTGAGCTCCTGGATCGGTCCCCAGAAAGGTTACAAAACATGAAAACAGATTATTCCTTTCACACCAAAGCACAGTGTCAACGCCATGCACGGATGGGCCCACAAAGGGGAGCCCGGACAAGTCTGCGTTGCAACTTGAAAATAGGACTCAAGTCTTTTTCCTGCACGGGTGTGCTATGAGTGGGGTCTCATTCAAATGAACGGCCCAAGCGAAGCCCCCTTGCGTGGATAGAACACACACTGTGCAGTGTGAAAAGGACAACTGAACACACCCCGTCAACCTCTCGCGTGCGCAGGGACGGGGACATTGCGTACGCGAACCTTGTATGTGAATGAGCCGACGATGGAGGAAATGCAGTCACTGGCAGCTCCAGTCCCTGAAGCTGAGTCGACTTCAGATGATTTAGTGCCGACTTCTCTGACATGGAAATGGTTCATTAGAAAAAGCTTCGAGTCTGCTTTGAGGAATTGCCGTTGATATGTTGATGCTTTTGGTTCAGGTGTTGAAGTACGGCAGTGGTAAGCTAATGGCTAATGCTAATTTGCCGTGTACAAACTATCGCCTCCCTTACGATGCATAAAATGGTCCCAAACTTCCAACATGGTTTGTTTTTTTACACGTGGAGCTACTTTCTGCCACAAAAGTTGAGTGCACAGACATGGTTGAATGTTCCGAGGCAAACAGTACGACAGTTAAAACAGTCCGTGTGAAACAATGACAGTGGAGGAACCGACATGATATGATAGCAACCAGATGAACTTTGACAGGAATTCAAATATCGTTTAAATATCATGTTATCATAAAAATCCTAAAAAATTTTGAGATATTACTTTTTGCCCATATGGCACACCCCTGATGACTGGATGGATGGATGGATGGATGGATGGATGGATGGATGGATGGATGGATGGATGGATGGATGGATGGATGGATGGA
>JAPTYR010000001.1:18551737-18562374 GCA_029814505.1 Siphamia roseigaster | reverse complement strand
TTTTCACCAATTATTTACGGTTTTCCCAAAAATCGCAGGAGTTCGGCAGTATGTTCAGAGTGATTTTAACCTGCCACTCTGTCTGATGATGTAGCTGCAGGTGCCTGTTACCATGGAAACATTCCCTTCAGACACACACACCTGTTCTTAATTAAGTAGGTCAGACAGAATCCATTAGGGAGGGGCTTTAACATGACTGACAGACTGTGGGACGGGCTTTAACAGGACAGACAGATTGTGGGAGGGGCTTTAACAGGACTGACAGACTGTGGGAGGGGCCTTTCTTCTGAACACAGGTCTACACTAAGTCTGTAGTGATGTCAGTCCACAAACACTGACAGAGATTCCACATATGAAGTGAACAGGAGCTGTTTCTTCATTTTACCTCACATCTAGCCACGACTCCACTGATCCGGCAATGGCCAACCACACGGGTTACATTTCCTTCAGGAAATGTATGATTGTCTAGTTTATTTATTTATTTATTATCTTTCTCCTCTTAATTGAAGAAAATGACAAAGGTGCTAGTTAGCTGATGCTAACAAAGTATATGTTAAAGTGTTACAACATATATGTAGGTATATGTACCTTTATACAATAGATTCATAAATCTTCCACTAGAAATAGCCAGTAAAGTGAATGTATTACAGTGTGCAGACAGTGTTTTGAAGTAGATCTGGTAGCTCTAAGACAAACATTGGTTTTCAGTAAAACCCATGCTGTCATTAATTCCCACAATTTTACATTATGACTGAAGATTTTTATCTCAAACTTGGTATAGGCTTACTCTTTTATTCTGGAGGAATCTTACTCATCAACCAATGACTGTTGACAAAATCCTGTGTAAGAGAATTCGCTGCAAAATACACCTTGAAATATTTTTGCCTTATTCTTTCAGTTTTTTGGTGCTATAGAATAGTATTTGTCTTTTAATTTGTCCTATCTCCATGTAATTAAACTGTCTGTTGGAATAATCCTAATAGTGTGTTGTTCATGCACTACTTTTGGCTGTAGATTATTGCTTTTATGCACGCGTTTCAAAAATATTTCTACTTACATGAGTTTATCTCTGCACATGCAGTTTCTAAATGCTTCACCACTGAATAAGTGTTAAGTTCAGTCAGTGACTGACACACGAAACAAGTGTTATTTATTCTAAATGCTTTATTACTCTAACAAATTAAATAAGAACGTATAATACAAGGTGTCTGAGTCTTTGATTACAATATAGCCTATTATTAACATTATTTAAATACAGTATCCAATGTTGTAGAGTTTTACTGCAGCATTTAACCCAATACTCCTCAGCATTTTCCCATGTCTTCTGATGGTCGTGGAAAATTTTCAAGCCCAAATGATGTAAAACTAAATCAGTATGTTTACATACACATGAATAACTCGATTACTGTAAGAAAAAACAGCATTGTGGTTAGTGATTAAACCGTTCACACTACTCTGATTTCCACATACCCTGAGTCTGCATAGTAGGTGTAAATATGGTTAATAGCATGTGGTAAACATTTTCCATGCACCCCACAAATAAAAAGACAATGTGAAGAAAGTTCCTTCAGTTAATAACCATTAACCAAGACAAGAGGCACCAAAAAGACGACTCACACTCATCTCTTACAAGCATGAGCAGAATCATGATCAAAAATATGGACTAAACTGTGATAAACCGTACACATAACTCAGGTACTGGGAAGCAGAGTACTGCCTTCAGTCTGTAATCGAATTAGAGATGACTATGCAAACACACAGATACCAGTTGGAGTTCAGGGCTGTTTGAAAGTCAGTAAAACAGGCTGTTGATATCTGAACAGCCAAACATAACTTTATCTTTAAAAGGGACAAATTCATCAATTGAAAAAAAAAAAAAAACAAGCACAGATCACAGGACTGGCTCGACCATTGAGAGCCAAGGGGAATATCTCTCAAACAAAGTCCTGCCCTCACTTTTCTGTTGCTAAATCAAACTTCGGCAATTTACCAGTAAGTTTATGGCAACACTTTTTTAGTGTTTTTTTTAGTGAGATTGTGAATACTGTTCCAAGCAATGTTTATGCTCGTCCAAATGACGTCGCATCAACCACCCTGACTCAGTACAGGTGCTGCTCTTACTAAATAAGGTGAAATAGATCTCAGAAAGAAAAGAAAAAACAAAACATGTCTTTGCCATTCACTGTCAAGTGAAAACTGGACAAACTGCATGTGCAACTGAAATTATCCACAGTGTCATCAAACTTAGTAATGTGACTGAAAAAGCAATTTTGGCCTCCACTGGTGACTCAATCACTTCTCAATCGTGTACTCAATCACTCTTAAAACTATGTTTTTAGCCCAGATCTGGGCACAGCAAGCTTTTGTCTTCAGCCCACAGTCGCCTTCTTTGTCTTCCAATGTCTCCTTGAATTCCTTGTTGACTCAGTGTGCTTTTCATCCCTTCTAACATGTTAAACCTTTTAGTTGAGAAAATACCAGACCTGAAGATCAAAAACAGAGGGGAGAGTAAAATTAACAGATGTACATGTGTCATTGAACTGTTATCTGAGGTTCATCTTTAGAGTCCATAATGACAAAAAAACACTAAAGTTCCCCAAAGGTGAAGCCAAAACATTCCAATCATCCTCCATTGGTTGGAGCTCATAAACCTCACCCTTCCATGTTATTCATGAAAAGGATGCAATACCATTTTCCCAAAGGGGACATCTGTCATCTGAGGTACATTTCAGCAGGCTGATGTGTGATATTGTCAACTTTATGGTCAGTTTGTTTTAATGTGACTTGATGATAGCGAAATGTTCAAGAGCTGTATTTGCAAATCAGTCAGTACATTTACATGCATATTGAAGCCAAGCTATTGACTATAACCGAGGTAAGGACATCACTGGAGTTTCCCAGAATCCAACTGTACATGCACAGAAAGAGAATCGAATTATTGAGTGAGGTATCTTTGACTCCCAGACACTAGGTGGCGCTACATGCCCTTTCATGTTGGCATTCTTCCAGTTGGCTCCACAGATGATGAACAATTAGTAAATAAATGTGTTAGATTTGAAGCAGACATAGAAGAAGGGTGACAATAACACCGAGCGAGGATATGGACGACATTGATGCAGTACTTCAGGACATTTCGTACATACTGTACACTCTGATTGTGTTACACGTAACGTGCATGTTGTCACACCGTGTCTCTGGTCACTTCCAGACGGGGGCGTGTCTGGGGCAGTCAATAGTCGAGCTAACCGTGGATTGGCGTATACATGCCAAGTAGCTCAATTTAGAACCGTATTATCTGGCACAAATAGTTAGATTTCCAAACCTCCAGTTTGGTTCAATTACAATCCAACTAAGGTGTCTGCATAGCTTTTAAAACTGCAATATTAGCCAGACTCAGGCGATAATTGAAATTTCTCTAAATGCATGTAAATGTACTGAGTGCCAAGAATCCAGGACATGTCCAGACTCTAGATCCGAAGTACAGAAGCAACATGGCAGCTCCTGTAGCTGGAGTATTTTGATGTCTGTCTTGATATTCAGTCTACACTAGGACCACCAGCTCCCTTTCATTAGGACTGACTGGGTGTTACTGTGTTGTGATTCCATGTTGTACCTTGTGTTCTAGTGGCTGGTTGGAAACTGTCCATGTGTGTTGATAGACTGTTGCAACTTTTCCTCTTTGGCCCTTCTGCTGTGGCAAATCTATGGAGTAACACAGCTAGTTTTTAGTAAAGTGATTAAAAAAAATAAAAAATTCAGACCAAATGTGCCATTGATGGTCACATTGGTACTGCATGTCAGGCCCCTCACCGTTCTTTTCTCCATAAAGCTTGTAAGGAATTCATCTATGTCCGTGCGTCCTTCTAGGAAATTTTCAGCTGTCTCCTCCGATTCCTCCTCAGCTTGGTGAGCAGCTACTTTCAATCGGGCTTGAAGAGTACTTAAACTGCAACTCTGAGAGACAATAAAATGCACAAACGTTCAGGTAAGTACTTTACAGTTCTAGTTCACCTCCAATTTCCTCTCCAGTGTTGAAATACTGAAACAAATCCAGTTTTAGCATTTGAGAAATGTGTTTCTGATTAATCACAGCACGAGGTGCATGTCTGTTAGGAGTGTAAAGCCTTACCTCACTGAGTTCATGTTGTCTCTGCATCTTTGTTTCAAAGGCTGACTTCATCTGAGTCAGCTGTTCATACTGTCACAGCAGACAAAACCCACAAATCACACAGTTACACAGAGGCATGAATGGGTTTTGTTTGTATGTGGTGAACACGCATCTTCTTTATATACCAGGTAGTTAAAATAAAATTAGAATGTAAGAAAAAGACAAGAATGTGAAATGTAAAATAGTAAAGAGAAAAGAATGTACAACAAATACAAATAAATAATTAAAGCAAAAAAAAAAAGAGCTCAAAAGCAGGAGATACAAAAGCAAACAGAAAAACATAAGAAAAAAATCATGTAAAACCAAGATTTTTATAATGGGTTAAATAAGAATCTGATTAGTGATGTGATGACTAACTTTGTAGAGCATTTCTTGTCTTTTTCCTTCCAGTTGTGGCTCCATCTGAAGGTTCTTCTCTGCAAATGAGCAAAAGATGCAGAAAATATAATTAAAATGAAATAAAATTTAAACTGAGATTTATTCAACCATGGTGCTTATAACTGGGTTTGAGTAGTGGGTATGTCCAGGTACTTACTGGCCATATCAATAATACTGTTGACCAACTCCTCTTTATCACTGGTGACTTGTTTGAGTTGTGGCAAAGTTACAAAGAATTCAAGTAGCACATCTTCATTTTCAGACATGTCTGACAACTGGGTAAAACTAGATTAGGGAAAAAAAATGCATGTTTTAATAAATGAGAGAAGAGAACATTCCCTTTTTTCCAACACAAAGTAAAACCAGTTCATTGTCCACATATAGACAGACAGTTGAAAGTCAAAGTAATTTTAAAATCTTTACTTCTTTTCGCAGAGTTCAGGAAAAGACTCTGGAATTTCAGGCATCTTGTACATGTGTCCATTCAGTCCGGCCTGAAACACACACCAGTAGAAATGTGGGATATTAGTAAATTAATCTGCTGTCTGTGTACAATAATTCAACCACCAGTTAATGTTCTTTCAGTGGAGCCATTATTATTATTATGCACAATGGAAAACTTAGGGGGATGCATACCTGTGAGTCTCCTGTAGGAACCGGCAGTGGGAGGTCAGTGATGAGTCCATATGGGACTGGAGCTCGAGGAGGCCCGTGAGCACTGTCAACGCCAGGGTGAGGGATAGGAGCTGGAGACGGAGCAGGTGGTGGAGTCTGACTGGGACCCACATGGCGAGAACCATAATGGAAACCCTGAGCTGGGTAAGGAGGGATGCCTGATGGCTTGTACATACTGTGGTAGTGCAAGACAGAAGGAAGTAATTATTTTACTGAAATCAACAAATATGTCACTAAAATTATAAATTTCTTGTAAAACTAGCTTTTATTACATGAAAAGACACTAAAATTTGATTCAAAATCATTCCTGATTTTAATTCAAGGTTTCTACAGATTTCGATACGACCTATTTTATGTTCCATTCTGAAAGGGGAGCCCTTGGGTGATGCCCCTGTGTGAATACAATACAATACTCAATGATGCTGGTATTGCTAGTAACTTTGTATTTTTCCTGACTTCCCATGCAGCCCAAAATCAAAGTAGAAATTTTCAAATTCCAATCCATTTGTAACTTGTCCAAATCAAATAAAAGACATTTAAAGAGTCATTTCATATAATACAGACCAAACCAAGGTTTATCTTTTGGTTAAAATCACATATCATTTCACACTGCACTTTGATGGGTACTAATGAATAGCTAAATGACTGACTGATACATTTAATGCATACTTATACTGTTGCCTATTTAATATCAGGTGGTGTTGGATGGACAGACAGATGAACTAAAGACAATACCTTATGGCAAGGACCGAATAATTGTACTAAACTAACACGTGGAAACCCTGTTAAAACTACACAGACACACACACACACACACAAAAAGGCCAAATGTGTACTAGCTTCCATTGTGGAATACATTCAATGTCAAAGAAACATCTCAAATAATAGATGTATTTTCTTGTACTTGAAACACTACATTTAAAGAATGAGACTCACTATGGAAAGCCTGTGGGGCCAGATGACATCAGGGCAGGAGGACTCTTCCAGAACTCATCCAGCAGACTCTGAATGACTTTACCCAGATCTGAGTGCATTCCAAACTACAACATACAAAACAGCAAATATTAAAGGACAATCAGCAACCATCACAATAATGAAGATATGCACCGAGAGATAAAACAACTAATGTTTTGGAACATGTAAACCTCACAGTCCAGTAACTGTCAAAAAAGGGGAGCCATAACCAAGAAACACAAGCCTGGACAACTACTTACATTTGTGATGAGGGTACTTGTGACCAATGTGCCATTATTGCCATCAACCAAATGGTGACCAACAGGAGGATAGACACTAACCACTGGCTTCTCTTGAGGGAACTGAGGAGGCAGCAATCTAACAGCAGAAGTATGACAAGTTTATCTTTTGTGAGTTACAGAGAAGAGTATTCTAAAGCATTTTTTATGTAAATCAATGAGTAATAAACACCAAGATAATCTAGAGTTATTATCCAAAACAAATCTGTCCCCTACTGCAGTCAGACAGTCCTGTCTACATTAAGACATGATCGGACTCCATGCCAAATGACCAACGTACAGTGTAAATAATCACTTTTCCAACAGAAGTCACAGTTCAAACCATGTGACTGTCTGATGTTCAGACAGCCTGCTGTTTTATTCAACATATTAATGTGATGTCATGTGTGAAATCATACTCACATGTTAACACTAATGGTGGAGTTGTTGATGGTAAATGGTATCCTGTACTCCACATCCTTTTGAATCTCTGCAAGGCTGTTAAAAAGTCAAAACACACAAATGTCACAATTGCTTATATTGTTCCTTCAGGCAGGCAGTGTATTTTCAATAGCCAATATATCAGCTTTCATTTTAAATGTTTCTAACATCACATATTTATAACAAGTCAAAAATATTTATTGACAAGATTATGTCATTGTCACTGACCAAGAAAAATCTGTACTTTTGGAACAATATTCTTGTTAGAACTATGTAGTTAAAAAAACTGGTGAAAAAGAAGTCAGATCAACAAGAAAACATAATTTACCATCTAAAGTTTTTCAGATGAAATTATGACAATGATATATAGGATCTAATTATTTTTTTACTTCCGAACTGGTCTAATCTTAAAATTGGAGGTAATTTATAACAAACTTGAGCTTTTCCATTTTATGTTGCGATTGCAGTACATACATCTTTTTAACTAATATGCTTTTATTTGTCTAGTAATTTTAATTGCTTTTCTAAATATTCCCCATCTTAAAGTAAACTAAATATTTTAAAATGTGGAAAAGGCCTTGCTATAAAGCTGAAAGCATTTTTCAAAGATCATTAAAAGTTGTATTGTGTTGCATTTTAAAGTTGTATTTGTTGTCGAGCTTTAAGAAAACTTTAATTTGTCAGATCACAAATAGGTATAAAAGTGCAATAATTTGAAAGAGAATGTAGAAAGGAAATGTAGATTAAATTGTTACTGTTTTAGTTGCAGTAGTTTCAGGGTTGTAAGTAGGAGGAGGGGAGATAACCCTTTGGCTTCAGATTCTTCCTTTTTCAGTAACAAAAATATGTAAGTTGGGTGTGTTTTTTTAATGTATTTGTGTTTCTTTATTTTTATATAACTAAAATAAATAAATTCATTCATTTCAAGAGATCTGTGACTTTGGCAGTGACACTATAACTATAGCATGTTGATAGAATATATAAGTGGCTAAAATGATCACAGTCCTGAACATCTAAAGTAATAAAATACAACAAATACTACATCTACACATCTACTTCCACTGTCAAAAAAGTTTCCCCACATCACATTTCTACATGTTTTTCCACACCACCTATCTTTCAGACACAAACATATGTTTAAAATGTCTAAATATATTTGACAACTGATGCCCTGTGATAATAGTTTGTTTATACCCTCTCCTCTACCTGACTGCGTGATATAAACTGTGACAAAGGCGATAGAGCTCTTTGGTAAACAAATGCTAATACTTTAATCTCTATATCTAATTATCCAACTCCTCCCAAACCGGCATGTGCGACAACTTGGCGTGACAAACATTACAATGATCACACGGCAGGGACAATCACATACAGCTTTAAAAATAGACTCCGTGACTTGACAGTTCTGTGACCAGTTTGAACAAAGCAGAGCATATCATATCTAGCTAGTTAGCTAATGTAGCTGTTAGCATTAGCCGTTCAGTAAAAACAGTGGGCTAAATCAAAACACGAGCCGTGGGTTCACGTACAATCTGGTGGGCCGTGTTTACGTGCATATTGGGGACACAGGCAGGGAAAATATGAAGTTTTATTGAAAACTGGGACTATTATAGGCTGTCTCATAGTCTTAGACAGACTTAAACATTAGTCAGAGGGTTAGCTATGCGAAGTAAACATTAGCTGTGCAAGTAAACAGAGCTGACGTCTCTTAAACAAAGCGGCCCAAGAGACATTTGTGGGAATAAACATTTCGTAGGATTGAGAAATATTATTCAAGGGTTTGGGGAAATTATGTTTTAAACGGCTGAATAACCATCCACATTACCTGGGGTGAGCGGCTTTAAGTGACTCGATCTGCCTCTGTCTTTGTTGCTGTAAGCTGTTCAGAGGAGGAAGAGGTCCGGAGCCTTTGGACAGGGGGAAAAGCCAGTTCATCCTCTTCTGGCTAAACCAATGGCTGGGTTTAGTTACTGAATCTAAAGGCCCACGAAGACAAAATGTGAGAGAAACTGAAACAGGCGGAACACGTTGAGGTTTGCAATGCTAACCCGTTAGCCGCTTGAAGACTCGTAATGTGAATGTTGTCCAAACGCCGCTCACTCTGTACAGTAATGTTACAAAATCACATGGTGTATCCCTGTGTGGCATGGAATAACAATTCCGCGTTATGTCTATGAGTATCTGAGAACATTGAGTTTTGACTTTAAAACCACTAAAGCGAAAGATATTTTAAGCTAAAGAAAGACAACCACCTTCCGAGTGAGCAGCAGGAGCTTGATCAACTTATTTACGTGTTACGTCAAACTGAACACTACGTAAAGCGTAACTTCCTGTTTTTATATTTTCTTTTTTGTTTTTTCCTCCCAGAATAAAATCTCTCTAAAATTGGCTTGGATTTTATTTATTTATAAATACCTAAAGTTTACAAAAAGGGTTGATTGATATGATCGTCTTAAACTAATCCAGTATATATTTTGTATGCTAACATATTGTTATACTGTTATAGAATAGAAACACTGAATTGAGGAAATTAAGGAAATTAGCCTGAAGAAGTGGCATGTTTTGTTTAGTCTGAACCAGTCTCTGCATCACATGGACACATAATGTAGACATCCTGAACAAGAATCATTATTTGTCAACATAGGAAATCCTCTTGTCATATAATTTTATTAACATACTTGTTTGTTTTTTAAATTTTGATAGACATAAAACAATGCAATAAAATGAAAAAGGAAAACGAAATGCCTTAATAAGTCATGACAAATCAAACAGAACTATTTTATTAACTCCACACCACTCTTCACTTTCACGTTTATGTTATTAAATTAGTTATTTCACAAATTTCTGGCTAATGCTGAGATGCTTGAAAAAGTTTCTCCTCAGCGAGGCCCACCACATCTCTTTCCTGCTGTCTTTAAAGGGGCAGTGGTGTGGTGAGGCCCCTACTGAAGAAGAGCAATTAGATTTTAATGATGTTAACAATTTTAGACCAGTATCTAACTTACCTTTTTTAAGCAAAAATTTTTAAGAACTTGCTTTTATGCAGTTAAATGATTCTATTGACACTCAACAATGTCCTAGAGAAATTTCACTCTGGTTTTAGGGTGAACCACAGCATCGAGACGGACCTTTTAAAGATTTTAAATGATTTTAGACTAAGTTATGATTCTCAGAGGGTGACAGTGTTGGTTCTACTGGATGTAAGCGCTGCCTTCAATACAGTAGACCACACTATTCTTTTAACCCGTCTTAAACACATTGGCCTCTCTGATGCTATCCACAAATGGTTCAGCTCTTATCTGACAGACAGGAACTTTGGATACCTGCTCCTCTAAGGTCCATAAAAATCCCATGTGGTGTGCCCCAAGGTTCGATTTTAGGCCCAGTGCTTTTTAACCTGTATATGCTCCCTCTTGGCAGGGTCATCAGGAGATATAGTCAGCTTTCAGTTACACTGATAATACACAGTTGTAAACCTCCATGTCATATTTTGGATATTGTATATACCCAGTAGGGGGCACTGTGTTATATGCATAGGTAATACATAGGGGTATATAAGAGGAAGGTGTCATTACGTCACCAGGTGTTTGGGCAAAAAGGTTTTTGACCGCAGTGCCGCGAAATAAAAGTATTTTTTGTTGTCTTGTAATATCTCATCTCATCTATTCTCATTATCTGAACCCGCTTCATCCTCACTAGGGTCACGGGGGTCGCATGGAGCCTATCCCAGCCACATAGGGCGA
>JAPTYR010000001.1:18446524-18461083 GCA_029814505.1 Siphamia roseigaster | reverse complement strand
GACCCCCAACTATCTGACCAATTCTCCTGAAACAGCCTATAAGAAGCTCACAACAACATCATGTGACGCTTCTGATGGAGGTTACAAGAAGTAGCCGAAACTAGTAAAGCAGGTAAATAAACACTGCACCTGTCTGTTATAAGAATCTTACTATTCTGATGTGCTTACGGTTTCTGTGTCTAAGCATTTTTGAATTCTCTATATTCATTTTTAGACTGAGCAGCACTACAAAATTGCAGTTGTGATATCAAATCCTTATTTCTCTCAAATTTAAAGGTTTAATTTTTCTCCTGAGTGAAAGGTTTGTAATGTGGATAATTTAGGGTCTTCAATTAGTCATTAAAAAAAACAAACAAACAAAAAAATGTCAAGATGAAAACAACATAATCACAAGACAAAATCAATGTAAAATACATTTATCACAGTCAGTATCTGAAAAACAACAAAACCAAAACATAAGTAGAACATTATTTACAACAGATAAAATGTTGGTGCAACATGAAAAATGTTAACTGGAAAAAGTACAAAGTCGTAAAACAGACACTGAAACATTTTCTGTTTTATTTGAATGTAACCACATTGTATTTACTTATTTCCAATGGAAGAGTTTTATTTTAGTATCATACAAATTATACTGCAACATGATAGGAGAATATCTGATTATAATTATCATTATTGTATTATTAGTCGTCCTTGAATTATATGCCAATAAAAAGCTCTTTGATTGTGTGTGTGCACACGTGTATGCACGTGTGTGTAGATGTAAGTGTGTAAATGTGTGTGTCTGTGGGAAATGATGAATGGCTCATTTCGATCTTTCAGCTGCTGAGTCTCAGCCTGTTTATAGAATTCAACGACCAGGGCTTTGTCAGCAGAAAAAAAATTATCTATTCAACACACGCACAATTTTTCAGCCTGGTCGGGTGTGACTATGATGGATTGGACCTGAGGTGTGTCTTGTCTTGAGTATTGATAGGCAGGTATTGGAGTGGTAGCATGAAATATTAATAGACTGGAGCAAAAACAGCAATCTGACAAAGAGTGAGAAGGAGAAAGAGAAGGACAAACTGAGACTGAGGGGGACGTTTAACATTCAACAATGCAATGACAGTAGCAAAACCTGAAGCATGATGCCATGTGGCACTGATGAGAGGAATTACAAAACCAAGCATTTGTATACTTGTGTCTGCGAATTTGAAATATGTGCCATGATATTAGTTTCTGGTACGTGAACTGCCCTTTTCTTCTTTTCTAAGTGGAAATTCCCTTCAAATTTTATATAACTTATGTTCACACATGAAAACGTAAAACGGTTTCTCTGTCTGCATCTCCTTCCTAGTGCCGCTATAATTCACATCCTGTTGTGGTTCTTTTTCTCTTCTGTGCTTTGATATCTGAGAGCCGTCGACTTACATGGACAGACAAAGCACACCTTTGTCTTCGCCACACGGTTGTATTTGCCTCTATTTTCTGCAAACTGAGTTTTGCAAGTGTCTTGGAATGAGTTTGTGTGCAAAAGTATTCATGTACTGCCAACACACATACACCCTACAGTAATCCCCTGCTAAAGATTTGTCCTCAGTATCACTCTAATCAGTAAAGAGGGCTGAAACAACACTGCTATTAGATGCAGAGAGGGCATATTAAGCAGAGTTATGTGTGTGTGTGTGTGTGTGTGTGTGTGTGTGTGTGTGTGTGTGTGTGTGTGTGTGTGTGTGTGTGTGTGTATTGACGCAGCACTGCAGCACAATCTATACTAATGATTTCCCATAGACACCTCACGCCTCAAGTTGATCTGGGAACCAGGGAGGATGGGAAGGAGAAAAGTCAGAGGAGACAAATGCAGAGGAAGATGAGAAGAAGCAGGACAGGGATGAAGAGAGAGCATCTACTCGCTGGGTGGAACTGCAATGAAAGGCCATTATGTCATTAATTAAATTATTAAACTATTATCCTTGTTAGTTACCACAGATACCGAGGTTACTTAGAGGAACAGGAGGTAAAATAGTTTTTTTTTTTTTAATTCAATTGATCTCTAAAGAAGTTACAATTGTTTCAGTCTTTCTGGCAAGCTGTGTATTTGTACTTTTTTTTTCTGAAACATGACACAAGGTTAGGATATGGGCCGTAGAGTGATTCCATCACCTTCTTTCAGGCTGCATCTACACTAATACGTTTTTCTTTTAAAATGTCCAACTTTTGCTGTGTTTACACTTTGCCTCATGACAACTGATGTTTCAGGATTCCTAAAACAGACACCTCAGTTTGCAAGGTGGACAGGTAAAAACTGAGACTTTTGGAAACTAGAAAAGCACTCAGAGAGTGCAAACCTCCGCCAAGGCAGAGCAGTTTTTCTGCAGAATTGCAGTGAACAAACGCACAATCGAATGATCACTGGCGGAGGTAACAATGAACCACACGCTGACACACTCCTGATCCAGAATATTTTTGATAATCTGGGAGAAATAACAAGCAGCTGCTCATTTGATAATGAATTGTGTTTATGTTCTAGTAGTAGGTTTACAGTTAACTTAAATTTTTTTATCATGATATTACCCAGTAGCTGTTATTTCCTCATGTAGTGGTATTACTCGTGTTCCTTGTCATGTTGGTGTATATTAAAATGTTATTCAGTAAGCTAAATAAATACAGTCCAAATTGTAGAATGAACTGATAGTATGTAACATGCAAACAGTATCTAGATATGTACTACACTATGAAAGCTCTGGACTGATTGTCAGTGTAAATATCCCACAATCCAATTCAGTCCTGCCAAAAACAGACAGTGACAATGGGTGAATACAGCCCAGTATAGTCAGTAGGAAAGTCTATAGATTTGGTGAGGGTGAGATTGGAGGTTACATTCCCTCAACCAGTAGGATGGATTTCAGCAACTGACTTGTTTTCAAAACCTGAGCATGTTAAAACCTATAAGCATTACATGTTAATGTAATGACCCATTATTATACAGACTGAAGGTTTTTTTTTTTTTTTTTTAAAGGAAAGGATATATAATCAAGAAAACTGTTATATATGATTATGACAAACACGCAAGGACATTCTGTATTCAGGTATTTTTTAAATGCAATGATTTTTGTATTTTACAGTAAACTACAGTGGATCCTGTTGTTTATGTGTGTATATATTACTCATTTATCATTATGAAAATGACTGTGAATGTTTGTGCTAGCACATGTGTAGGTTTGCATGTACTGTGTGTTGTGTGTTTGTGTGTAACAGTGTATGTTTTAGAGAAGCCTTGAACCTGCCCGGTGGAATTTCCTTCAATCAGCTCACATTGTTCACACTAATAGCGAGTTAAAGACAACAGGGCAGGACAGAAACACTCCGCACCCTTGAGGGCATCTCTGAGGAACCATAAGCACTTCCAGGTCAAAAGGCCACCGGGATGAGCTCATGGGCAATGAAAGGAGCTCCCATACCTCTGCAAACACACACACAGAGAACACACCTTCATCTGGACTGAGTAACAAGTCACAGCATTAAACATGTTTCAGGATTACCAAAAAAAGGAGCAACATTACACAGCAATACCAACTGAAGGTACTGTGCTAATATAAGTCTAAATATTATGCAGCTCTGATTTGGACTTTTTTTGCAGGTTATCAAGACTATTCAAATCCCATTACTATATGAATCATATTAATACATTTATTTCATTAATATCTGTAAATGTTGTTCCATTTAATTCTTGTAATAACGGTTTGTAATGACTGTTTAGTTTCGTTTTTTCCCCTCAATGATCCACATCCTTTACTGGTTGAATACAGGTTCCCTGTTATTATTATTTTACCCTATTGCTTGTAATTCAGTCAAGCTCTACCTGTTAGTAAATAGATGACTTTGTTTGGAAATTGAAATAGAACATTTTAGACATTGTCAGTATGGGGGGATAAAAAGTGAACAAATCATCAGAGATGGCCCATAGAGGGCACTAGGATGGTGCCCCACCTATCGTACATGAAGAAGAAGGTGATAGGAATCACATAAAAGTATTTTAAAAGAACAGGAATATTTAATAAATGAGGTATTCCTGCTACATCCTGTGTCCAATGTTTAATCCACATTCAAGTATAGTTTAAAAATGTTTTTGGTCATTTAGTGAGTAGTCAAGTCCACTGTTTCCTGTGTGGGGTGCCCTGGGTTATCCTTTTATCATAATAAACTCTCATTACAAATGACATGTTAGCAGTTGACCCCTTCCATTATAAGAACCTCTGGGTGCAAATGTTTGCATAAAGCACTGCCCACAGGAGTAAGCGTTACATCCCAAAAAGAAGACCTTCTTCAGAAGTGTAACATCACATACATCTATCTAAACCAGAGGAGCTGACACTTCTTTGGTTTGTGAGCTACTTTTAAAATGACTAAGACAAAATTATGTAGCTCAGTTGACAATATTACTTGTAGCTGGATACTTCAATGGGTTACTCAACTAACTATAACGCAGCTGACTGGGGTTTAGAATCCTGTCAGAAGTTGTAACTACACTGTTGTTTAACCCATAGGCTAACTTAGGGTGACCAAACGTTCGGTTTTCCCCAGACATGTCAAATCATTCATATGTGTATTTGTTATCAACACTCCCCACCCAAATAATTGTCATGACCTTCAGTCACCTCCTCCACCACACCTGGCCGTGCTGCGCGGCTGTGGGTGATTACCCATTAAAAGTGTTTTTAAGCAGTTCACCCACGGTTGCCAATGTGGACTCATTATTCCACTTTTGCCACTCCTCTTCATGCAGCAACAATAACCCGGACGTTCATTTTATACCACGGACTCTGGCTGAACCGTTTAGGTATGCTTTGGAGGTTTCTTTTTCAATCTTCTGTTCTATTTTTGTTAATAAATTTGTTTGCCCTCCAACACTATGAGCTCCTTTAGCCGCCATACCTGCCGTTACATAATGTCAAATAATTTACATGTACATTTGTTATTGACATCCCCGCTCCCAAACACACAGCTCATGCTAAGATGTACTGGTTTTCCCAAACTGAAATATGGTCACCATAGGTAACATGTATTTATAATGTCATGTCTACCTGTATTACCTTCACCTGTATTACCTTCACCTCTGGTCTAACTGCATTGGCCAAACTATCAGCGGAAAAGACATTTGTCAGGGACATGCCTGACTTTAACAATAAAGTCATGGGAAAATGTGCATGTTTGAAGGATAGATGGGTTAAATTTACATATAAAAATACTTGACTGAAAACGCATACTATGTGTTTTTATTTTTAATTTAAATCAACATTTTAAAAATAGTGGTGCATGTGCATTGGTGTATCCTAGTGGCAATATATGGTTAATGCATCTGAAAACTTACTGACCAAAAAATTATTTCACCAGCCGCTGCTACAAATCAGACCAACAGATGCAAAATTCAGTTCAACCAGTTTCTACTAAAGTCATAGTTTATTTCTGACAGTGTTGATCCCACATATTGTTGTTTTTATTGGGTCATTGTCAGATTTCAATATATTACATTATAACATGATGGAAGATTAATTTTCCTAATTAAGATTTAATAGTTCTGGAAGCATTTAATAAATTCTGACCTTAACAAAATGAATACGGTAAAAAGGCCTCAGATGTAGAAAATGGAACAAGATACATAAACAACATAAAAGATGTAACAACATGAAAGAAAAACATAAATGCTGCATGAACATGGTAAAGACAACAGAAAAGACAAAAAGAAAATTAGAGAACAGTAAACATAAAGTAAAACATAATACATGATAGAATTTTCTAGATTTGAGTTCTCAGGAGACACATCTGTGTTTTTTTTCCCTTGTCTACAGAATGGATCTACAAGGGGCAGCAATGGAGTTCCTCTGTAGAGACTTACCATCCCCCTAAGATTATTGTTCAACAAACTGTAGGCTACTTGTAAAAACAAATATCCCCAAAAAATAAACAAATAAAAAATTATTGGTACCATTAACAGAGAACTTTTATGAACAGTGGAACATTTTCATTTTGTTAATTAAAACGTGTACCTTTGAGGAAGTGCAACAGTATTTTGTTTCAACACTTGTTTTATTCATCTTGTCACTGAGAAAATTTGGGCAATGTGTTAATACAAGCCATGATTAACAATTTTGAAGTATTTTTGTGTATGTTTTGTTTAATCTGTTAGCATATATATATGCTGTCCTCGCCTATCACCATGTAACCTGCGGCATGACCAGCATGTGCACAGCTGCAAATAGCATTTCTAAATTTGTCTTTATTTTTGATTTTGCACTTTCTTTCACTCAATGTTTTTGTGATTTGATGCTGTAAATCTGCCTTTATTCCACTTGTGGAATAAAGGCATCTTATCTTATGTGAAGACTCCTTGTAAAACGTTTCAAATTCATCACTCTTGTGAAGGATATTCTGAGTGCTGTAGTAATCATCATAAAATAGCAGAAGAGAGCATGAGACTAAGGTGAGTAATCCATCACTGTTGATGGTGGAATAAAGAAACAAAAAAGGGGCAGAGCTTTCAACAAAATATCCAACTTCTTTACATTTTATATTAATTTATGTTGATCTTTTTGAGATATCTCTGAGTTGATGACTCCATTTGAGCTATATAAATCTGGCTAAAACTGCACTGGGTCAAAGTCTGGCCCACAGGATGAATTTGCAAGAAGCAAAAATTGCATTAAAGTCATTAAAAACCAAGTGTGTCAAATTTTTTTTAGTCCAGGGACCACATACTGCCCAGTTTGAGCTCAAGTGGTTCAGACCATTAACAGAATAGAATACTAATGAATAAATGATGATTTTTTTTTTCGGTTTGTTTTAATATGAAAAAAATAAAATTACATGATGAAAATGTTTACATTTACAAACAATCCTTTCACACACAAAAATGTGAGTAATCTAAACAACCCAGAGCAAACTGAAATTTCTGAGGAAAATTAAGAGAAATTTTTAACAAAAATATGCCTGTCATTAAATGTTTTGTGCATTTGTAAATCCGTTGTATACAATCGGAGGCATAATAGTGTTAAAATTGCACCACAGCAAAGAGGTAATTTTTGTAATTATTTGTAATTCATTATGCTACTATCTTATAGGCCTGTTTGAGCTCATATTAGCCTGTCTGTGGTTCCTAAACTAAAATGGCTTGGACACTTTTGAGCAAACAACTGTGCCAGAGTTTTTGACCTACACTCAGGCGTTTGGTGAGAGAGAAAGATTGTTTGTTATATTTTATTTGACCTTTATTTCACCAGGTAAAATTAATTGAGAACAGTTTCTCATTTACAACTGTGTGATGAAAATGAGTTGCAGTCACATGATCCTGTGTTTGGAGTGTGTTTGTTTCTCCATGTGTTATCGACAGGAAGTGATTATAAACTGGTGTGGGGGAAACCTCCACTTCAGCTGCTATTGTTCAGCCCTTCCTGGTTGTTACAAACTGAGGAAGAAGCAACTCCATCACTTTTTCTCAGTCTTCCTTTCCCTCTTTCATTTTCTTCACTTACACTTTCTTCCTTTTTTGCCCTAACAATTTGTACATTAAAAGCTAAATTCTGGATTGTCCATAGATTGATCAGATAACCACTGATTAACTGAGAGTCACACTTGTTAACATGAACCAGTGTGAATGCCACTTATATTATGCTGCCATCTACTGCAAAAGACACGCAATGACAGCAGTACATTCATAAACCTGTAACTTCAAACATGTTTCATTGTAAAGGTTATTTAGATCAACTTGATGATAGTAAATCAGCATGAACAACCAGCTCTAAAAAGGCAGGTTGTCCGATATATTAACATTTTATTATAGAGAAGTGGGTTATAATTTAAGGGAAATTTAAATCTAAAGGTTAGATGTGTGTGTGTACAACACTTAAGAGCATTTGCATCACTGTTAGGGGAATTAAACTGTAGAATGCATTGAGTACAGAACAAAAACAGATTTCTAGTATGACTGTGTTTAAAAAGAGGCCTCAAGAAATTATTTTACTCTGGTAAGTTAATGGATAATCTCCATAAGATGTTGTTATCAGGAGATCAATTTTGTTATGTGTTGGTGAATGTATTGTAATATGGATATTGATGAATGACTAAATGTAGGTGTTTCAGAGTTGCTGTTAAACTAAGACAGTGTTTGTATGAAAAGGTTTGAAGGGGCAGGTCAAGATCAATTTGTTGTTCTCCCTACTCCTTTTTGTTCATGCCAATTTTGAGGATTAACACATTGTCGTTTTGTTACCATTTTATTTTGTTTATTTTCTGTTTTCAAATTGTTATTATATCGACATACGTACATAAATACATACATACATAAACTGGGAATATCAGATAGGCTTCAACTACTTGTCACTTAAAAGATACACATGTGATGTTCGTGGTGTAGTGGAAGAGACAGCACAAAAACAAAGAGCAAAATGCATATTTAGAACATTCTAGGTTTGTGAGATGTGTTGTGTAAAATTTTAATATGCATTTCCTTGATCTTATTGCAGACACAATAAAGAAAAAGGCAAGGCCCAGAATTTGTATCCATTTAACAGGAGAAAATGCTATTCCAGAAATATTTTCCTTTCTCTGTCTCTTTCCTTCTTTTTTGATTTGATTTGTTTGTCTAAAAATGAAAAAAAAAGCTAACAAAAACAACAAAATCAAGAAGTCAATTACATATGCACCCGTCAATGGTCATTAATTAACCAACATAAAAATCAACATTTACAATAAACTTATCAAAAGTGTACTTATGATTCTTTTTTTAATGTAATTCAATTACTTACTGATATTTTGGAGTGATGGAAATGCCAGCGTTTGACTTGTAAGCAGGTGAATGAAAAGGGGCGTGGGATCGATAATAATGATTAGTTTCAGCTGTTGCGCATGCGCCTTTATATCGCACCTGAGGACATGCGCGCCCATCACAGACCCTGAGACGCGTCTACCATGCCTACCAAGAACGTCACCGACGACAGGTTCTCCAAGTTCAAGAACAAGGGGAAGGATTCAGCAGTAAGTCCATGTTTAATTTACATTTCACCCTCAGGATGTGTGTAGTTTTACACATGATGAATTGTTATAGAAACTTCGAGAGAAAAGGATCGAGGTGTGCGTGCAGCTGCGTAAAGCCCAGAAGGATGAGGCGGTCAGTAAGAGGAGGAACATGTCTATGTCTTCCCTCGTGGACGAGGAGTCCCAATTTCCTGAATACATCAGCAACGAAAAGGTTGGTTTGTAATAACTCCTTATACAGAAGTCTCAAACGTCCGGTCAGAAGGTCCAGTCTGGCCCTGGGGATGAACTGGAAAAGTGCAGAAACTACACGAATTAACCATCAAGGGTGTTAAGCTCCCTTAGTTCAAGTTCTACATTCAGGACCATATAATGTAAAGTAAAACATGCTATAGCTGGTGACATCTCTATTTTTCTTGGTTCAAATGGACTAGTTTTCAAGGTGGTTGGCAACGGCCTAATGTGTCCGAGGGGAAACTGCTGCAAATTTAAACAAGTCTAAATGAGGCAGAGAAAGATGAACTTGGTGCAAAATGCACCACAAGAAACCAACTCATGCATAATCCTCAAATGCACTGCAGCTAGAGAAGTGAAGCAAAGCTCAAAATGATACAAGGAGGAAAAAAATCTGCAAACACCAAATTCTGTTACCAGTCATTACAATGGAAGTGCTCAAACCTGTAGTGGGTGTCAGCAGAATGATTCAATGCAAAGATTCACAGGTAGGAGAGAACTATGACCAAAAGCTGACAGTGTATCAAACTTTTAGATGGGGTGTAGTGTGGTAACATGACTTATTTCATTATTTGACACTAATCTATAACCTATAAATGTTGGCTACAAGTTTGGAGCACTTTTATGACTCGTTGGGCAGTGTTTATTTGCGTTGTGACTATTTGCAGAGCATTTAATGATTATGTATGTTTCTTGCAGCACATCTCATTTCTACCTTGTGTAGACTTGTGCAGGAGTATATGAATTTTGCATTTCTGCGTCTGCAGTTTTCTGGAGTTATTAGACTGTTGCAGTAGGTTTGGCCCTTGTTGGCCACTAAGTTTTGCTTCAAAAGAGTAAAACTAGTCCAGTTGAGCCTCAAAGGACAATGACCTGGGCAAATAGTAGTTTTAATTCCAAACCGTAAAATTTTACCATTATATCTGTTAAATGTTTCTAATGCAGTTGTACAAAATAAGTTGCGGCATAATATTAAAACTGCACTTTTCTACAAATTTCAGCTTTCAGGACGTGTAAATGCAAGTAGTTTCATAATTTAATGTCTCTATTGCACAAAGGGAGAAGGTACATTGTGATGCCTTGACTTTACTGATCCAGTTTAACTAATTACGGGCCCTGGAAAAACTAAGTTTGACACCCCTGCTCTGACTTGGCCAAGACTACATGCTATCAAAATCTATTTTTTTTTTTTTTAAAGGTGGCCTCTCTGAGCATTGAGGACATAATTGAAGATGTGAAAAGCAGCCACAGGGAAAGTCAAATCCGAGGATGTCAGGCAGCCAGGTGAGCCACCACAGATGCATTATGAAGTGCAAGGGGTTCCACAGACTTGGTATGAGTGCACTGCACACGCATTACAGTGGAAAATGTTAGCCTTGATAGATTTGGCCAAAACTGGCCTGGGTCTAATCTGGTCCCTGGGATGAATTTGTGAAATGCAAAAATTTGCAACCTTGACGGCTAATGTCTAACTCCCTGCAGTTCAAGGGTCACACAAATACCATTTTAATCTCTAGGTGGTCTCACTAGTAAAATGCTATCGTAACTCAGAAATGACAAATTCCACTTTTTTTCCTTGAGTGTAAAGTGAAAATTTTTGCAAATGTAAACAATCTGCATTTGAATGACCTGAACAAATGTATTGAAGTACAATTTGGACTATTATGGCTGTTAGTAAATGTTTTGTGCCTCTGTATATTTGCTGTGTTACACATGTGTAAATTGTACTGTAAACTAAGACATTAGTGTATTGTATTTTACTGGTCTGACCTGCTATATCATATTGTGCTGTATGTTGGCCCTCAACTAAAAGGGGCTTCACAGCCCTGATTTCTGCTGTATCAGCAGCTGTAGGTTTGATTCGCAACTAGAATTGCTGGCTGGGGGGTACTAGAAACTGCACCTAGATTCTTGAGGACAATAAAAATGCAATTCGTTGGACAGATGACTGTGCTATAAGAGGGGATATAATTGCAGAATATTTAAGATGGTCCATAGATCTTCTAAAAGTCTTGAGTGTCTTCTCCCACCAGGTGGACTTTTTGTGCTTATAGTCATGTGCCAATGGATTTATTTGAGTCATGAAGACTCAATGGTTTGAGATGATCTATGCTATGAATGTATTGATAAGTGAGAACATGGTTTCTTTTTAATTAAAAGGGGAACTAGAAGCCAATGGGGGGTGGTGGTGATGTACGCATGCTTCCACAAATTTCCCTTCAGGTTATCAGGTTTTTCCTCTAAACTGTTAACTTTTGTCATGGCTAAGGATTACAGACATAAATGAACAAAGTGACCAATATTTTCCACTGTCAACAGGAAACTACTTTCTCAAGCCCATAATCCTCCCATGAAGGAAATCATAGATGCTGGTTTGCTGTCATGTTTTGTGGATTTCCTGGGAATGAATGATGAGCCCACTCTGCAGTTTGAAGCAGCTTGGGCTCTTACAAATATTGCCTCCGGAACACCCTGGTATACACAACAGGTGACAAAACTATGGTATCAACTGGAACTTGACTCAGCCTGACAGTTGTGACAACTGACCAGTCTGATTGGCTTCAGAATAGACCTAATGAAATCTGTTAAAGATCCCCTATGGGCTTATTTTCAGGTGGTGGACCATGGGGCAGTGCAGCCTTTTATCTCTTTACTCACTTCGCCACATTTGCACATTCGTGAGCAGGCAGTCTGGGCGCTTGGCAACATTGCAGGTAGATTAATCTTTACGACATTTCACTGATAATTTTTGCACAGTTATCAAATCAGACACTGAAATTTTTATGCATTTGGTACTATAGTAGTTTCCCAAAAGCAACAGGCTTGTTGTACATGCGGGTCTATCTGTATAGTTTGCTGTATTAGTTTATGACTGCAGGTGACGGGCCCCATTATCGGGATGTTCTGATTGACTGTGGTGTCATCCCGGCCATACTTTCCTGCATCACCCCTGAGACACCAGTAAGTGAAATTTCTGGTCAATTGTTGTTTTTTTTTTTTTGGAATGGATAACAGACCAGATGTAGTAACCCGTATCATTCCAGGTTGGCTATTTGCGCAACATCACATGGACAATATCCAACTTGTGCCGAAATAAAAACCCCTTCCCTCCACTAGCTGCAGTCCAGCAGGCAAGTGAAATGTGCTTGGTGATGAACCGCAGCACTTTAAAACTATAGAAATCATACAGTTTTGTCTAGAAATGTAACAATGCCTTGAATGTTCACATCTCCCCTTCCAGCTCCTTCCCTGTGTGATCCGGTTGCTCCATCATGGTGACATGGACATCTTGTGTGACTCTTGCTGGGCGATCTCGTATCTCACTGATGGTGACAATGACCGCATTGACATAGTAGTGAAAACTGGCATCGCCCCTCGGCTGGTGGAGCTTATGGGCCATGATGAGCTGAGAGTCATGGTAATGTCGTCGTCCCAATAGTCTGTGCTGCTTATAAGGCACTAAGGATTCAGCAGTTGACAGAATCTAGCTTTTCAAACCAGCTGGTGATAATTAACCTTAGTAGGGAGGCCTTTCTATGTCACTTGGACATAAAGTTCACTTGCATGTGCACAAACCTAATCAGATCATTAGTGATTATGTATAAAGCAACAGCTGATCTGATTTTTATCTTCAATGGCAGGTATGTTGTGATAATGTAGATTTTTCTCCAATCAATTTATTATTGCATTTTTACTTCTGCACATGTAGTTTGTTCTTTAAATGGTAAACAAATTGATAGTCAAACTTCAAAGGAACATGGTAGGAAGTTTGTCTGCTGTCACTATGTATACTCAAAAATAATTTGATAATGGACCAAAACATCTAATGTAGGGTTTTGAAGCACATGTAAATGCACCAGATTATAATCAAACTACTTATGTATACTTAAAAAAAACTTGTCATGTAAATGGGCTCGCAATCATATGGCTGAAGGAATGTTGAAGTATACCTGACATCCTCCTTTAAATAACAGACCCCAGCTCTTCGCTCCATTGGGAACATGGTGAGCGGCTCGGACCTGCAGACCCAGATGGTAATTGACGCTGGTGTGCTCGCCATGCTACCTAGACTCATGAGGCACTCAAAGGCCAGTGTGCAGAAGGAGGCAGCGTGGGCATTGTCAAACATTGTTGCTGGACCTCCTAAGCAAATCCAACAAGTTATCACCTGTGGTCTGCTCCCCCTTCTAGTGAAACTACTCAAAACTGTAAGTAACAACTGGAACACAGGGCATCTTCAGGACAGACTTAGTATTTTAACCGCTGGGAGCAAAGTCAGGCTGCAAAGTTGAGTTAAAGCAGTCTGTGTAGATATTGATAAACTGACTACTTGGCAACCATGTACATTTTCAATGTCTAATATCTACTCAGGGTGACTTCAAAACTCAAAGGGAGGCTGTGTGGGCAGTCACAAACTTCACCAGCGGAGGAACAGTGGAGCAGGTTGTCCAACTGGTGCAAAGCGGTGCATTAGATGCAATTATTGACCTATTGCAGGTCAAAGATGCTAAAGTTATTCTGGTCATCCTGGAAGCCATCAACAATATGTTCTTGGTGAGTTTAGAATTGAATTGCATTTGGTTTTTAAATTGACCTTTAGTGCAGAAGTGTTCCTCATCTGATCCAAACCACAGAATAAATGGTTTAATTTGATACTCGAACAAACACAGGCGGCAGAGAAAATTGGTGAAACCGAAAAACTGACTCTTTTGATCGAGTCGCTGGGAGGAGTGGACCACATCGAGAAGCTGCAGAACCACAGCAATGAGACTGTGTACCAGGCTGCACACAACCTCATAGAAAAGTACTTTACGGATGTAAGTGATGAATTAATTTTTAATGTACAGATAACTTTGTCTGTTCAAAGTAAATAGAAAGTCCTCTTCTCACAGCTGTATAACAAAATTTTTTTAAACATTAAAAACACCCCAATCCACTCAACAGCACAATACAATGGTTAAAAAGAGTACAACACACAACTAGGCCTATGCAGTGAGCATGACAATTTAGTGGTAGAATTCTTGCCTGAGTTCGGTTCCTGGCCAATGCACTGTGATTTGTTCACAACTTGTAAGTCACTTAGGATAAAAGCATCTGATAAATGTACAACTTGCAATTTTGCTATCAGTCCTTGTTCTATAATTTTCTCCCCAGCACAGTTGGCCATGCTGTGGGTAACTTAGCCGTCATGCTCATATCCACAAAATTGCAACAGAAATTCAGCAGCATACAGTTGTGGTCTGGGTCAGAGCTGTATAGAGTTTTAGCACCCCCCTGTGACCGTAGCTGCATCCAACAGCCGCTCGAAACGTC
>JAPTYR010000001.1:18419643-18430118 GCA_029814505.1 Siphamia roseigaster | reverse complement strand
TTGACCGCAATGTTAACGAAAATTTCAAAGTGATCCAGAATCCAGGATCTCTTCTGGATCTTCACCAAAATCTAATTATTTCCAGATCTCCCCATTTCTGACCGTCCCTGAAAATTTCATCAAAATCCGTCCATGTTTTTGAGTTATTTTGTACACAGACCAACCAACAAACCAACAAACGCCGGCAAAAACATAACCTCCTTGGCGGAGGTAATCACATGACAAGAATTGTGTGTGTGAAAATCAACGGACATTAGTGTTCTAGGGTAAGGCGGGGTACACCCTGGAAAAGTTGCCAATTCATCACAGGGCTGACATATAAAGACAAACAATCACTCTCACGTTCACACCTATGGACACTTTAACCAGTTAACCTATCAGTGCATGTGTTTGGATGGTGGGAGGAGACCATATAATCTCCACACAGAAAGGTCCCTCCAAATGGTGTTGGAATCGAACCCAACACCACTATGAGGCATGAGGGCTATCACTGCACCACCATGTCGCCTATATAAGATTTTTTATTCTTTAATCACATCACTTTCCTTATAAAGATCATGAGCCAACTCATCTATTTTACTCTAATATTAATCTAAAGAAAGTAGTAAACAGTCATCAAAGTAAACCAGCCATATCCAAACACCATTGTTGAAAATTTAAGCTTTCATTTATTGTATGATACAGCAGTTTATACAGAATTGATTGACATATATTTTACAGTATAATACATGATTCAAGTAGTACATGAATGTGATTCCATACTTGCAGGAAGGAAATACAAAAGCATTTCACCATTTGTCATGGCATCCAAACGGACTGAGGATGGACCTTGTAGATGTTTCTAAATGCACTCATTCATACACTCATTCTTCACATACTGATGATCCATCACCGCAAGAAGATTTTAGAAATGATACTGCATTGACAGACTAAATCTGAAGCTGACGGGGGTTGAGAGTCATTTACATTGAATCTTACATTAGATTTTACATATATTAATCACAAAAGCACAAGAAAAAAGAAAAATCAAATCGCAACATTAGAGTCAACAAAATACTTTTTATGTGAATTTGCACAAAAATGTTGCAATTTATGAAAAATATTGGAGTAAAAAAGTTGGATGTTTAAATAAAGTTAATATATGATATTGTTTTTTTTTTTTTACTTTCCAGGAGCTGGGAACTAATATCCTAGTCTAATGTTTTTGGGGAAACCAGAGTCAGCAATCTGAGCAGGAAATCTTCTAACAACTATACATCTGTGCAAAATTGAGAGCATGATGATGTTCAGCTGAAAGTGTCAGCAGTTATCAAAAATATTAACATTACACCTTATCTAACAATATTTCTTTTACCATTTTGGTGAAAGAAAATGAAGGTCTTCATAGATGTTTACAGTACTTTGATTAAAACGGATGCAGTGTGATGAACATTATGTGAAAATTTTGATTTTCCAATAAATGTGGAGGTGAATGTAGGCAGCAGGAAAAAAATGCATATCATACAAACTGCTGATGAAGTGATAAACCACTATGTGTATTTCAATGGTGATTTAAATTATATGACCTGCAGAGATTAGATATTGCAGCATCATGCAGTTCAGCAACTGACAGTGTAATTAATGTTTGCAACTGACATTCATCACTGGGATAAGAAAAAAAAAAAACAGCAACTGGATAGTATTCAATCTCTCACTGAACCACATTACAGAAAAGTTACCAAGACTTTTTTTTGTTATTATTTCATTGTTTATTTTTTTAAGTGTTTTTTTTTAACTTCCATTATTTCTGCACATGACAACACATGCTGTGTCCCAACACCAGACTACATGACATTTACAAGCAGTTTGAGTATTTTGAAATCACAAACCAAAATGTTAATATTTTTAATATATAATATCAATTAATAATGGAATGCAGAGAAGAAATGACAGAGCAGCTCACAGTGCAGTTAAAAATAAATAAATCATGTAGCTACATAATTCATTTTGTCACTTACTGTGAAAACATTATGCTCCATCAAGTGGGGGTATCTATTAAACACTACTTAGTATGGAATTGGGACACATTATTAATGTTCCTGAAATTAGGTTAAAAGTTGTAGCATTTGAACAGAAAGTTGTCTACTTTGAGGTTTTGATGTAAAATAAAATGCTTCAGCTCAAATGTATGAATATCTGCAGAAAAATCCAACACGCTCATGTGATACTTTCCCTTGTGCAAAATCATTCCTTGATTTTGCAAAACGAACACAGATAAGTAGCATGTATGTAGCATCAACATATTGATATTATTATTTGGAATGTGGGGAAAAGAGTTTTCACCCCAAATACTGCTAGGATTTACTTCCATTTATATAGAGTACATGAATTGTTTTCCATCAAGAGACCCAGAGATACCCATAAATGTAGAACACCCTTCTTCTTTAAAATAAACAATAATTTTCCGGAGGAAAAAAAAAGAGTTTAACAAGTTAAACAATTAAAACACAACACTGAGTCCATCACCTGTTGTTAAGACTGCATGCCCTCACATGCTTATCAACTACTGAGTTTCAGACATGACATTGACCTGGTTATGACATTTCTGTGCAGCAAAATCATCCAGATTTGCTAAAAAAAAATACTGTACTAATCTCTCTAAAGGTGTGCATGTAAAGGCAGACAGAATGGAAAAAAGTCACACATTGATATGCTCGGTATATGAAAACAAATAAGATACATGTGATATGCAGATAAAAGCAGAAGTATTGAAAACATCTGACAGTTTAATGTTGGTCCTTGTAATCACTCTAGATCTCTAGTAGCATATAATATTTAATATTAATGATAATCATGAATGGGATGTACAGTACCAATATGTCCTCAAGTTCAAGAAGCTGGATTTGAAAACACATTTACAGCAGAAGTTCCAATTTTATGATTTGGACGTTATTTCAGTGATCATACAACGGCATGTTTCAGTTTGTTGTAATTTGGAGTATGTCCAAAGATATGGCATTTGCCGATGTCTATATAACGGAAATAGTCGGGGCACCGATATTTACCCTATAAATGCGTTTGTTTCTCCGATCTCTCTTGTGATATGGTTGTGCTATTTCCATTTTAGTGAGAAGTACGCTGTCATAGCCATGCATTGTCTATATATTGATAAAATCGACCTTTACTTGGAGCCCTGAACTGATGACATCATCACGTAGCACCATCCGCATTCATTCATTCATTCATTCAGCTTGTTGCTGCTAGAAAAAGTTCTGTTTGAGTTTGAAGATGACTTTGAATACAACGTGAATCCCTATGATTTTGAACCTGAGAAATGGATGAAGAGGGATTGGAAAGGAAGATGTGGAGCGGAATTTTCCTCTGACTGTCAAAGGGAGCAGACATCTTTCCATTTCTCTCCGTACTATCTTGCTATGACTTCCTATGTCTACTCGTAAGAGCCTTTCGTGTCTTCAGATACTCTTTTTTATTTTTCTCTGAAGCCTCTGCTTGTCCTGCTCTGAAAAACTATAATTAGAGATGGATTAGGTCAACTGGGCACTCAGCGCAATTGACACTGTCTATTCAGAGTGTGGGAGATCTGATCTGATTCAAGTTGGATATATGCTTGACAGCTAGCACGAATGGCAAGTGGTCTGCTTGAGTCTGCTATTTGTGGAGGATGTTGAAGATGTTTATCTGTTTGGATTTATGGTGGTGGGATTCTTCCTGTTTGGAATTGGAGGGATTTTTATCGACTGCAGAGTGGGAAAATCAGCTGCTGGATCAAACTAAAAACCTCGCAACGATCACGGACCCCTTGACTGGATTGAAGGTCGAGGTGACACAGAACTCTGCTAATGTGACCAGGCTGATGGACTCTGTGGTCGAACCCTCAATCCCTGGATCACATGCTTCCTTCAACCCCTTTGTTTCTGAGTTCTTGTGTCTTTACCCCTGTGAAATCCTGAATATTTCTTATTGAAATGACCATCCCCTGAACCCTGGGGTAATGTTTTCACTTGTATATGTCGAATATTTGTGCTGACTTTGCATCAGCTTTTTTTCTTTATTTCAAACACTTTCTTTGGATGTGCTGACCATAGCAGCGTCCAGTTTGTGGTGCTGGAGAAACCACAATGAAGTGAAATTTCATTTGCGATGTCCTTGTGATGTATGCAAATGACAATAAAGATGATTCTGGTTCTGACACAGGTGGAGGTGTCCCGTCCATTCCTGTTATATGGATATCGGCAAATGCAATATGTTTGGACTAACTCTAAATTACACCAAACTGAGAAAAACGTGAGTAAATGATGTTTTATCACTGAAATAAGGTCCAAATCGTAAAACCAGAGCGTCTCTTTTAAGTTCTTGAATATTTCACTTTGCAAAGCTGTACATGTAGTGCGACAGCATTGAGAAACAGACGGGGTTCATCTACATTTCTACTGATCTGCTTGGCTATCACACTCATGTGCTGCCGATACTTTTACTCCCACCATCACTTCACAGCATCATCTCCCTTTTCAACAAAAAGTAAAAAGTCTCTTTGTATGTATTCAGTTTATATGGTCAAATTGGCTGTTTCCATGGCAGTACTTCTTATATTTCCTCACAGTTCGTTGAGTCAACAACTCATAAACCATCTCAGCTGACGTTCAGTTGAACTTCCATGTGTCCTTCTGCCTCTGTGAGGGGGTTCACAGTGCAGAGAGAGAAGCCCTTCGAAGGCTCTGATGCATCTGAAATTGTTTATATGTGTGAGATCTTCCCCTTTCACTGGATACTAAGTGTGCTGGTTTCTACTGAAGTGTTTCGTGCATGTGTGCGTGCATGCATGTGTGTGTGTGTGTGTGAGTGTGTGTGTGTGTGCATGCGTGTATGCGCTGCTGTTTCAGATCCTGTTACACACAATGTCTTCGATGTCCATACAGGTCGTTTCTCTCTCAAACTGTGATGGGGCAGGTGATAACTTTGTCCTCCAGCATAACACTGATGATGAGGAAAACGAAGTAGAGCAAAAACATGAGGAAGCCCAGGATTTTGCTCATTTTCCACTTGCAAGCTGCAATGGACATGATGACGAAGAGGAGCATGAGGAAGAGGAGGACAATGGCGCAGAACAGTCCATTGCTGCTCACTTCTACAGCCTTGAAGTCATTGATAATGTGGTAGAGGAGCCATGGAAAAGGCAACCTAAGCAGACGAGTGGGGTGGAGAGAAGAAACCACAACATGAGGTTATATTAGTTATCTCTTAACCCTTTAACAAGTAACTATTTTTAATAATAAACATTACAACACAGTGACAGCTATAGTTTCAGTGAGGACCGCGAGTCAACAATCTCAGGTCCAATGTGGTCTCCAGGGTATGTAAGGTCCACCTCTGCATAAACAGTGAATGTACCCACTTTGTTAGGTACCGTGAAGTAATGGTACTAATGTAAGGGATGGTGTTCAAAGGGTTAATGCGGATGTGGACAGGGGTCTGGATCAGCACATACATTGTATGTATGTGGAACGTTGTAAAAGTGATGTTCTAATGTTCTACAATACATGTTGCTTTCACCTTACATGTATTTTTCTTCAATTTTTCTATTTAGCTTCTTGGATTAAAATATATTTTTTTTACACTTACGGGTAAGTAACCAAATATGGTAACTTCACTGACCTTGATTTTCCACATAACAACAGAACAGCTTGAAATATGTCACCAAAGTAATAAAGTCATATTATGTCCTTCATGTTGACAGGTGTCTGTATCAGCACTTACTATGTTGTTCTAATGTTCAAAAGTGATGTTCCTATTCTTTTAAAATACTTTCAGCTTATATGTGTTTTTCTTCTACCCTTTAATATTAGCTTCTTGTTTGTTTGTTTGTTTGTTTGTTTGTGTGTGTCACTTCCGGGTAATGAAACAAGTATGGTAACTTCATTGACCTTGATTTTCCACATACCAATGATAATAAAACAAACAAACAAACAAAAATCACAAAGGTAATAATGTCTTATGTTCTCCATGATGAAAAGTGTCTATATCATCACTTATGTTATTCAAATGCTCTATAAGTTTTTTTTAATGTTCTAAAATACATATTCTTTTCACCTTACATTATGTTTTCTTTACACCTGCTTCTTGGATTAAATTTTTTTTTTACATTTACCAAATATGATAACTTCCCTGACCTTGATTTTCCACATAACAATAATAATTTTAAAAATTCACAAAGGTAATGACATCTTATGTTCCACATATTGACAGGTGTCATTATCAGCACTTATGTTGTTCTAATATTCTAAAATTCATGTTCCTTTCACCTTACATGAGTTTTTCTAATATTTTTTTATATTTGCTTCTTGAATTTTTTTTGGCCACTCATGGGTAAAGAACCATATATGGTACCTTCATTGACCTTGAGTTGTTTTTCTTTTCTTTTTTTTTACATAACAATACAATTATTTGTAAAATTTCAGAAAAGTAATAAAGTCTTATGTCCTCCAATTACACAGTAAGGTGGGAATTTTGAATGTCAGAGTAGTTGTAAGAATGTCTTATAAAGGGTTAACAGTGAAAGAAACACATCACCTCACATTTTTAATTATTATGCCATAATACTTGGTCTTTAACACTCACCCCACAGTGATATCAAAGATGTTGGAGCCCACAGAGCTGGACACGGCCATGTCTCCGAGGCCTTTTCGTGCCACAATCACACTGGTGATCAGGTCAGGGATTGAAGTGCCTGCTGCTAATATGGTCAGACCCATGATCTCCTCTGTGATCCAGAAAGTCTCTCCAACCTGGGAAGAAAATCACAATACAAAGCTCCACAGATTACAAAATCAGGGGTGGGATGACACACACATGGCTGCACTTTAAAATAGACTTTTCAGGTATCTGTACTTTTAGGAGTATTCATTTTTGCGACAACTGACTTTGACTAAATTCTGTATCATATAATTTCTGCTACTTTTATTTTTCATGTTATAGACATGCAGCTCTATGTTGCTATTATTATTTTTTAGAATCAGAAGTGACTTTATTTGGATAAAATTGCAGAGTTACTGGAGTGTGAGAGGTCACAGGTGAGCTAATGCTAAATGCTAGTTTCCTGATTCTGTAAAAACAATAAACATCATCAAGCATTGCTTCACATTGTCATTTAACAGGTTTTATTTTCTGTTCTCTTTTAACTGCAACAACAGTTGAGCCAAAATTCTAGCTGTCCATCTTGGCACAACATCACACACATCAAAGCTTCTATTAGGCCTGAGATCTGAATAAAGGAAGAATCATTTATATATATGGACCAGTAGATCAGGTTAAATTAAAATAGATGAAACAGGAATGAGTCTGAGGAAATGAGGAAAAGAAAAAACAATCCTCTTTGCTAATAATATTTTTTTTTTTAGAGAGAAATTCAACTGAAGCCCACATACCCACCTACAGTATATAAATTATAAAAGAAACAAGTGTAGTTCCTCAGTCACCTTGTCCACATGACTATCAGCTTCAGGCCTGTCTTTGCATTTGTGCTGCTAAAATAGAGCATTACAGATTGATCTGGCTGTGGATCAAGGCAGATTAGTCGGGATTAGCAGCCGTGGTTGCACATCTAACACCCTGACTGATGCTCTCTGAATAGAAAGGCCTCTGTGGTACAATAGATTATAAAAGATCCTGACATGATACACAACTACAATCTGTAATCATATATATGTGTGTAATCATATTTGCATATGAGTAATGTGTTCAAAGTACCTGGTGAGCCCACCACACCATCAGATAGGAGAAGAAAGCAATCCAAGTGATGGAACCCAGGAAAGTGACGGGGAAGAACTTTGTAGAAGACTGAAGAAAAACCCATAATATTATTAATATTACCAATAGATACTCAAATAAACCTTATCACACCAGAAAAAAAGTTTTCAAAGTCTGATGCAGTATTTAATGTCCCCGCCTGATGCGTGACATTATTTGTATTTCAGATAAAATGTGATCACCTCTCTCCTGACGTCGGGCAGTGTCAACCAGAGCGGAAAGACGATGGGCAGGATAAAGAGGTAGGTGAGCTGTTTCCTGGTGGTGTCAGGCCAGGCCAGGCTCAGAGGCTGATCTTCATCCTCCTCTTCCTCACCACCCTGAGGAACAGCCCGTTACATTAATTACATACCAGTATTTATACATTTTTCATCAATGTACAGTGACAGTCACAGGTTTTTTTTGCCTCAATAAGGTTTGTATGAGATTATGTTAAATGATATACATTTGAAAGGATGCTGAAAAATTATATATAAAAAAAAAAAAAAGTACCTCTTCTCCTCCTGCAACTCCATTCATTGGTGGGGTGACTTCCACAGCAACATTTGTGCTGTTTGGGATGTTTTTATTATTAACTTGGGAGAGAAATGAACAAGAAAAAGAAGAACAGTGATGTTTACAATTTATTTGACAACTACACTGTAAAAAATGACTGCAGAATTAACAGCAAAAAGTTGGAAAATTGCAACATAAAAAAAACTGTACGTGAAAATACAATACAGAGTTGTTTATTTGAGGAAATTTTTATATTAATGATTAAATCAAATATAGCTGTAGTTTTTACAGGGAGAGTATGTTAAGAAAAACAGATTTTTATGTAGAAATTATGTATTTCTATTGTTTGAGAACTGTAAATTGAATAACAATGTGGTGCCGTTTAAATTGCAAAAACACAGTGTTAAAATAACAGCCTATTTGCTTTTCTATTTATTTATTCTTTTTAATAAAGAAGTAATAAAGAAGTAAATATTGAACAATTGAAGATTTTAAATAGGTAAACCAACAGGTGGCTGTTGTTCAGTTGGTAGAGTAGGTTGTCTAGTGCTCAAAGGGTTGGTAGTTCAAATCTTAGCTCTGACTTTACTTTTTACATTCAATATGAAACATACATGTTTAAAATGTTAAATATATATGTTGTTCATGGTTTGATGTATTTTTACAGGATTGTTCTGACAACCACAGCTGCCAGTTTTTTGTTAGTTTTTTTTTTCCGACAAAAACTACAGGATTTTTTTTTTTTTTTTAGTGCACTCAAAAATACAAATTACTGGACAAAAAAATGATTCTGTCAGATATAAAATACAAATACATTTACTCAGTTTACCTCAGGTAGATATTGCCCATTATATTAATGTGCATGGTTCAGCTATTATTGAAAATATGACCATTCTATTTTGATGTCTGTCTATTTTTTATTTGTCTATTTATTTGTCTTTTGTGTTATATTTACAATATAGTCATAACCACAAATGTACTATAGGGTTGTATGAGTGACCAATGAAATCTGGCCGACAATCACCAGTAAACAATATACTCTTTAATTTTTAATTAGCTACAGTTTTTGACTAAACAACTCACGGGTTTGTTTTCACTCTTACTCACCTACACCGTTAGCACTGGCAGCCTCCTCTTTACACCTCTGCTTGGCCATTTTGTGAAGGATTGATGCCTTTTCCTTGAATCGCCCTGAAACAGAACAGGAAACCCAGTGTAAATCAATGATGAAATCCTGAAAATGTGACAAATTTTAAAAAAATAAATAAATCTGGGCAAGTAAATGTTTTTCTATCATTGCACAACAGTCAAATATAATGTTGATTGACTTTTCTACCTTCATGAACCTCTACTAGTTAATTAAATAAACAAGAGTAGCACAACATGGTTAACAAAGGTGGTATATGTGTTTCATTTCTAGTTTGTGTTGTGTATGTGACTGTGTGGACCCATGCCTTCATCGCTGAGGGGGTCCAGTGTGTGGATCATGAGCTGAAAGATGCTGTTCCGCATCAGTGAGTTGTGTAGAGAAGCACAGCTGCCTTCCCTCTGCAGCCTGGGCTTGGCCTGTAAGAATGCAACACAATGTCAAAATGATAAATGAATAAGAATTCTAATACCGTCTCCTGTTTAGCATCATCTGAAAAAACCATGATACATTTTGGCCTCACTCTGCTTGTAATCTAAACACTGTTATTTGGTGTTTTTTATGATTCTTGTAGTTTTTCTTCATGTCTTGTCTATTACATAGGTTGTACCTGTTTATTTTTTTGTGAATGTTTCATGATCTTAGGACACTTTAATCTCACTGACATAGTGGGAAAACTATTCATCACAACACTTTTTTTTTTTTACATAGTTTTTGCAGCTTAAAGAAAATTTTATCTTACACTATAACTTCCACATAACATATGTGTAAAATGGTGTTACCAAACCATCCACTCACCGTCAGTTTGTTCTCGTCATCAGGTACATTGACCTTCAGAAAGAAAAAGGGGGAAAAAAACAGACACAGAAAGCATATGTATTCAGAAACTTCCTTTAAATATTGATAAACTGAAAATTCTAAAACATATCCAGTCTAATGCATGCATACATTCATAGTGATGCTGAATAATCCCTGTTTTATTTGTGCTGTTAGATGCAAATATGTTTAACAAAACATGAGGGGCTGAGGA
>JAPTYR010000001.1:18373800-18386744 GCA_029814505.1 Siphamia roseigaster | reverse complement strand
GACCTGGCTCCACCCCTCTGTTCCAGACCCCTCCACCACCGTCGCAAGACTGCAACGATTCACTGACAGGCAAGATGGGTTTATCTGACTGGTCAGCTCCATATGATTCCACTCAGGGAGGAAGTCGATTACCCAATCATCACACCGGCACACAGTCTGGTCCCTCTCCCTCTCCTTCCTCGTCATCTGATGGAGATGAACCCAATGACAGCAATGCAAAGTAAGTTGCAGAGAAAGCAAAGTCATGTATTTTTTGCAAAGTGATAGCTTTCTAATTACGCTGATGTGAAAAGGAGATGTTGTTGTCTGTCATTCCAGGTCAGGGTTTTCTGTTTCTCTGCCATTATAACACTTGGGAGCAACCCTCCTTTTAACAATCTCCAGGAATTGTAACATATTGTACGAACTGAGTTGTTTCATAATCACAAAATTAGAATTATATGTTTGCCAGTCAGCTGATTTACTTTATGCTTTTCAACTATTTTCTAAAAAGTGCAATAACATACAATAGGTTTAAAATTTAACATACAGGGTTTTTTCTTGAAAAATTTAGCATGAGGGTGCACCGCATGGGGAGGGAGGGGAGGTAGCTACATAACCCCCCTTCCATGGTGCAAAGCCTTTGAAAAATGTAAAGTACAATAAGGCATTCTGAGGCTACCTTAGAGGGAAAACACCAATTTGGGTCGTTATTGCACTGTCTGATGGGGTATTTACTATGATTAGCATGTTTTTGGTGATGTGACTAAGGGCATTTTCACACAGCGTACTCCAGTCCCTACCCGAGTACGCTATATACCATAGTCCGCTTTTAGTCCATGTGAACACAACTGTTCCATGCTCCAGTACTGTCCCCGAGTCCATTTGAGAAGATGGTCCTGCATCTGGGTCATCTGTCCTCTGGTATGGTACAATGGCCTGTGAATGCATCCAAGTATGAACCTGGTCCTCATCACACCATTCCAGCAATGGAAGTGGGTAAATCACCACAAAACCATGAACGGCTATTTATTTATTTTATTTTTTTAAATTTTATTTTGTTTTGACTTGGACTCGTTGGAACAAAACCGGAATATCCCCAACTCTTCCGGACGCACGAGCGGCACAAACTACTTTTCAATCGGCTTTTCTTCCAAGTACCGTGTCTGAAAAAGCCTCTGATCTGTGCCGCACAGGTTCACCTTATCTACCGAACTACTCTGTGAAATATCAGGGACAACAAAGGTCTCTGTTCTTCTCTTTTCCTCGAACAGGTTAACAGATAGGTAAGGGTTTGTCTTCGTCTGACTTTGACATTTGTTGGATAGAGACAGATTCCCTCTCCACTGCCACCTACTGTTTCGGCCCTGGAACACCGGGCATGGGCACTGCGTGAACAGATCCTCTGTGGGGATGAGGTTCAATTGGCAAGAGTTCTGTTGCCTATTGCATGAGTGCATGGTGGCCTTATTCCCCGGTTCAGAAAAAACCCTGACATATGTTTTAATTAAATAATTTCAGTGTTTCACCAATTTGAAAACAGAGAAAAGAAACAGAAAATTAACAAGTGTGCTGGGAGAAAAGACTTGCAGAGTCATAGGGATTGTGTTCCTGAAAAGTAGTGAACCCTATGGTCTGACATAAAATAAATATCTGAGCTGAAGATTGCCACTTATTTCCTAAATTGTTTAATTGCAATAAACAAGGATAGGATATAAAAGACATTTTCAGAGAAAGATAATAGTTGTATAAGGAAGCGTGTAACATGGTGCATTGTTTAAAATGTTTACTTGGACATCTCACTAAATTCTTAATTATTTATCAGGGTTAAAATTCAGTCCCAGAACATGAGCATTAAATACATTTTTTCATCTACAGAAACAGCTGCGTGGCGTGAACTCTCATTTCGACATGATGAATGTCAAACAAAGATGATCAAACTGTCCCATAATCCTTCTCTTTCAGCCATTTGACTGACAAGTCCTCACGGTGGGAGGATCCTACTGGAAGGGGGGGTTCAGCCTCTGGGGATGGTTCCCAAGGCAACGGGAGCGGGTCAAACATTCCGTCACTGTTGTCTATGGCGACACGGAGTCACATGGACATAACCACACCCCCTTTGCCTCAGGTATGCATCTCCAAATACAAAAATATGCACTTACATGTTAAAATCAAGTTATTTTAGAGAAACTGAATGTGTTTTGTGTGGTGTTTAGGTCAGTGCTGAGGTGCTTCGTGTAGCCGAACACAGACATAGAAGAGGACTGATGTACCCCCAGATTTACCACATATTGACCAAGGTACTGTGAAGTTGTTGGATTTCTTTTTTTGTGACACTTTTGTAGCCGTCAACATTCTATTTAAATTTGTCATTTAAACCTTGGTTGTAAAATGAAGAGATGATATAGTATCCTGCTTCTCTTGAGTTCTCTTCTTCATTTACGCTGTCTTTTCTTCTGTCCCTCAGGGAGAGATGAAGATGCCAGTGTGTATAGAGGACGAGTGTAATTCTGAGCTGCCTCCTGCCTCTCTGCTGTTCCGTGCTGCTAGACAGTATGCCTATGGCGTTCTCTTCAGTCTGGCTGAAACACACCGCCGCCTGGAGAGGTTAGCCCTGAGGAAGAGAGCTCCTCTGGAGGGTAGGTCTGGGAATGATTGAAGAATAGATGACCTAAATGACAGATTGTGGATGATTTATGGTGTTTTTTTTTTTTGTTTTTTTTTTAAGAATATTTATATTCTATATAACCTTGCATTTTTTTGTTTGTGTATACATCATGTATGGGGTAATTATTTTACCAGTAGATGGCGAATGCTGGACCAGAAAGAAAGGCATACAGGTTGATGACTATGGTTCCTGCTGGTTCTTCAAAAGTCCTACAAGTTTTGAATTTATAAATCTACATTTAATACCTGAAAAAAAGTCTTTAAATGTATTAAATTTGATATGGTAGGTCTTAAAGGGGAATTCCGGCAGTTTTACAAACATAGCTCATCTATTTGAGGCCAAAATAAGTTGTCCAAAGGGGAATACAGGAGAAAATTACATGCGGGCTGCACTAAGTTTGGCATAGGTGCGCATTTACAACAAAGCGGGTGATAACGAGCAAGTGTTTAACCTTCTCTCAAGCTCTTAATATCTATCAAAATGCTTTTGAGCGGATTGGCTGTGGTGTGTGGGCCCGTAGCATATAAAACAGTGCATAAAGATAGCATTAGTTAGCACAGACATGATATATTTGGAGCTTTTAGAACCAGCGCACATACCTTTTATTATCTTCCGGGTTCCACAGAAGTCCGCATCAATCGATCAGCAAAGTCATACAATCCAGTAATCCAAAATGTTCTTTTATGCCAATCAAAAACTACCTTCATGAACCGAAATGAACATTGTCATTCTTATTTTTGTTTCACCACAGGGACGAGCATTCCACCATGACTGTTTGTGTCACATGACTGTGAAGGAAGTAGCACACTTGTAAAGCTTCCGGTGTGATTTCACTTAGCTGCTATCTTTGCTGCGATCTGACAAAGTTCACTTTTAGGGATGATTCACAAATGTAAAGTAAGCATAGGAAAGCATAAATGTTCATAATGCCTGGTTGGAGAAAAGATCATTTTTGACCTGGTTGATACAAGTGGAGGGAAACGTGTTTGAATTTCACTGTACTTTGTGCAAGACATTAGTTCAACTTAGAACAATGGGAATCAAGGTATTGGAGCAAATAAATACATCTATCTAGACTCTAGGAGTCACTAATTTATACTAGTATGGCCATAAAATAGGCAGTGAAGTGAGCATTAAATTTTGTTCAACGTAGTCTTAAAAATGTCTTAAATTTAATTTTTAGAATCCTGGAGGAACCCTGAGCGTTTGTAGTTGTACCTAGTAAATAGCTGGTTGAACAGTTATCCTAAATGATCCAGTTGATGGGTGTCAAGCTCACTTTTCTCTCACTGTATTCCAGTTCCTCCAGTGATTGTCAAAGAGTGGAGCAGCGGCAAGGCCAAGTCAGCCCTGACTCCGGAGCTGGTCCCAGCCCTGTGTTTCCGGGAATGGACGTGCCCCAACCTGCGACGGCTGTGGTTGGGTCGTGCCAGTGAGGACCGCTCCAGGAGAACCAGGGCCTTCCTGGCCTGCCTTCGCTCTGACTGTCCCGCCCTCCTCAACCCAGCACAGGTCCCACAGCATCTGCTGCTCATGTGCTGTGTGCTCAGGTATGACAGCACTGGTCAACCTCTTTTTTGTTTTACTGCCTGTATTTATGGTTGTGCTTGTGGAAGAAGGACCACATTCCTGAAAGACAGACACAGAAAATAAAACAATTTGTCTCATTGCTCATGAAAAATGGTCAAATGTTAAGGCTGCAGTCATTTAGGTCCACTTAACAGAGAAACGCAGTCCACGGTGTACACTACTAAACTGAGTATGTTGAACTTCATGCACGTACATAAACAGCTGCCACATTATACATTGTACCTGAAGATTGAGTGCCATAAAATTAATTGCAATGAGTTGTCATTTTCTTAATATATTTAACACATACAGGCAGGCATACTGACAGCATCTCGGAGCAGTGCCTCTGCATACAGGGTATGCAGTATTATTTAAAATACCAGCCAGATTTCAAACATTGGAAAATGATGTGGATTGACATGAGTTACAGCCCAAAATAGTGGGAATGATATTTTATTCAGTGACATTTATTTGGGCATGTGAAGCAAATTGTAGTGTAGCTGAAGGCCTTATAAACAGGAAAAAAAAAAGAAAAGAAAAACATCAGTTCTTCCCTTTTCGTGTCCCAACTCGCCACTCTTACACTGGACCACAGAGCATAAGACCTGGTGCAGAATGAACTGGCCTTGATTGCAGAACATTAAACAAAAGGGAACTTTATCACACAATCTTAAATATTCTGTGGACCATTGAGGGGCACAAACAGTGAGCTGGTGCTTCAAGGTTAACATCTACAGCCCTTTTAGAAGGAGACAGATAGGGTAGGACCACTGGCTATATCCTCCTCGGATAACAGAGCTGTGCATGGCAAAAAGATACTGATAGTTGGGGTGTAAAGTCCCCTTGTTTTCAGAATACAGATGGTTGGATAGGTGTGTGTATGTGTGTAATGATAAAAGGTGATATGGAATCATGTCCTGAGCACTCTGGGCTACCTAGCGGACTAACGGGGACTGCTTGAGAGAGATGAGGACGGAGCGCATACGGGACACATCTTTGGCCTGTTTGCTGGACTTAGGGTTGAAGTCACAGAGCCGAGCCACCCGCTCCCATTCTGTGCCGGGGTTGTTCTCATCCAGGTCTGAAATCATGGCCTCCTCGGCCGCCCTACATGCAGCAGGGGAGAAGATAGGAACAAGAGATGGAGAGCAGTTAGCGGGGAAAGACTTAAGATACACAGGAGTAAACAAACAGCCCTGAAACAGTCCTCTGCTGAGCACGCAGGCTTTGATGAGGAAAGCACTGATGTGCCTGGTTATGTGACTTGGACATTTCCAATTTGCTCATATGAAAGATCACACAAATTTGCAATTTGAGTCTGATTTCAAGACTAACATACATGACTTTGTGCCTTTTGTTGCTTCAGCAGAGGCTTATCTTAGGGCAGGACAGTCTAAGTACTACACAGAAAACATCCACCCATCTTTACTCTCACAGAGAAACAAGCTGCAATTGTCTTTAGCTGTGGCATGCCCCCATCTCTGCTTTAACATCACAGTACATTTACCCGTTTTCCCCAGACTGTCCATAACAGTAAAGGGAGATAACATTTAAAACACCAATGAGAATCCAGATAAAACAAACAAAAACTTTCAGAAAGTCATTGTAAGATTGATATGCAGTTTTGGTTGGTTAAAAAAAAAAAATGCAGTTCTGAGTAGAACTCGGGAGGGGAATTTACCCACACCCATATGCTTCAACTTGCTCTGTAGTTTTTTTTTTTTTGGTAAGAATAATTATATTTTTCTTCCAGAACCAAGTATGGAGATGACAATCTTTATACTTGACCATCAAGAACTAAAGAAGCAAGTTCTATTTTTAACCAAAACCAAAATGCCTGAAGCACTACTGGGCCTTAGCCATGCATTTTGCTGCGGCTGAAAAGCAGGCTTTTTGGAAGTGTGGCAAAGAAAGCAATTGCTTTGACTTTTGGTGTCTTAATTTCAGAACACCTTGATTTGTGTGGTCTTGGTTTATCTGTTTTGAAGTCACGAATCAAAAAGGGCCATGTAAACTAAAACACTTACCACATTACAGTTGAAATAAAAAAAAAAAAAGAAAAACTTAAAATGGATCATTGCCACTATTACAAGACATTTTGAGATGCGAGCCACAGATTATGGCTAAATAAACAACAAACAATCATATACAACAACCCACCCACAGATAGTTAATATTCCACTGCCATTGTGTTTGCTAATTACTAAGAGTTTCTAGTTCTCCCACCTGCAAGCATGGACTCGGCTACGATCTACAACACAATACACAAAGCAAAATGGGGATGAGAAGCCAATGAACATTCACTGTCACAACCAACTACAAATACACAGGGGACTAAAGGAACCACAACACCACAGAAGGGATAATTATATCAAACTATCTAGGCAGTGGATCTAATGGTTGGACTAGTAAATAAACTGAGTAATGGATATATTTTTCTAAACACACACAAAACTACTAAAACCCACCGAGGAAAATAGGAATTATTTGGATTGTTCTGGGGTTTTATATTTTTACTTAACTGGTCTAGGCGGTAGCAAGGATGGTTAATGTGTGTGCTTTAAGGTGCATAGGAAAAGAAAACAGGGAGAAACAGTTTCACAAGTCAGAATTTAGAAGAAAGAGAGAGAGAGATAGAGAGGGGGGAAGGGGGACGAAATGAAATACAACAAAAATGAGCTAAATGCAGATGTTCAGAGCAAGCATGCAAAAGCAACAATTCATATACATACACTTTTTCCCCCTCCTTCGAAAGTGGTCAACAACATCAGTGCTGTGCAGGCCTTGGTTTGATTAATGAAAAATAAAATCCTCTATACTTTTCCTGTCTCATGCCACATTTTTGTTTAACACACATGGATATATACCTGGTGTCTAATTGATAAAACGTTTTCTGTTTAAAATGCAGAAATATCCCAATTATCTATCCATAATATTTTTCAAAATGTATTTTTTTTATTGCTTGTTTGTGGTTTATTCATCATTCCAGCTCACTGGTTCTAACTAAATACTTGTAAACGTGACCCAGGAGCACCTTTTGCAAAATGAAGAAAGAGCTGGCATGAAACTTAAGGCTGGAATGAAATTTGCACTGGTATATATGGGAAATTCTACACAAAAGATAACTATGTACTGCATTGCCGTGTGCACAATCCAAGTTGGACTGTAGAAGGAACACAAAAGGCCTTTTCCACATCACAAGACAAGTGTTTTTCCCAACGGAAAAACAAATATGATCATGTGTATTTGAATACTATGGAAAACAAGAGGCCAATTTACAAAATAGACAGCAAACATGTAGTAATGTAATTATGAAATATTATAACATATTCAAATTTTTAGGTGATCTCAATGATAATTAAAAAAAAAAATCATTGCTGGTGAATTAAGGAAAACAAATATGCACAGGACAATGCAGGCTATGGGGTGTTCCCAAATCAATTATTGCAAAACCAAAGTCTGCACTGCTTTGGAGAGCTAGCTAGGCAAACTAGCATGTATTTCTGGACAGGAGTAGCTATGTCTACCAAAGCATGAACACAGTATAATTTGAAGCAGTTGTGTATCTGTGACATTGCCAGTGGTAACCCATCATAAAATCTTTCCCTTTAATGCCAACAAAAGGAAGAGTGAAAAGGACAATGGGTAGAATATGTTTGTTGGTTTAAGTGAACTGCATTCAAACTCTATACGTCACTGGTGCAAGGGAGTTTATACATCAAGTCCATACATGTTAATGAAACCAAATTAAATGAATTAGCCTAGCATTTTAAAAAGCAGTTTAACTTGAATTCTTTCACAAGAGGCATGTTAAATTCAGACCTTCTGCACAATGTTCCTGTTTTCACATGGGTGAGTGACCGCTGAGTCAACAAACAAGTTGCGCTGCATACTCCAGATATTTGAAGTGTAGAGAGTACAGAAGAAAAAAACTTACCAAGAATAATGAACTTGAGGCACAATGTTTGGTAATATCTAGAAATGTGCACATCTAAAGCCAGAAAATAAAAGGTAACAGCAATAACCACCAATGATAAACACACAGCTGCTTCAAACATGGATCTATAAGCCTATTACTGGATCTTTATTAGCACTTCAGAAAAATCACAAATGTTTAAGCATTAGGTTTAAAAATACTTCCTGCAATAACCGTTATTATTAATGTAAGCAAGGGTTAAGTGTTGTAAACTTAAAATGTTATGAAATGTATTTGCCAAGTATTTTTCTAGGATAAGTTGAATGAGGTGACTAATGATTACACAATTAACACATGCACAGCTCAAAGACTGAAATTGTTTATTAAAGTGACTGGAGTTTGTGTGTTTGGAATTGCATGCAGCCATTCCCTGTAGTGAACTTTCCTAACAAAGCATTCATTCACAAATGACATGCAAAAATATAGTAAGAAACTTGTTACTTGAATAAACAACTACAATTTCTGTTAAATGCATACAAATTAGAGGGAAAAAAAGAGACATGGCTAAATTATGTCAATACATGAAAGGGTCACCAATAGCCTAAATGGAGAGATGAATATGAAGTCAGTGGTTTAACGCTTGAAACTGATGACAATGGAGAAAAACAAAAAGAAAAAGGAGGATGTTAGTTGGAGCAACATACACATAACCAATGAGCTCAGAGAAGGGCTGCTTGTAGAAGTCTTCATCCAGCACCCTGGACAAACATCCACCCAAACGACAGAGCAGCAAGAAGGCAGGAGAAAAGAGAGAGCGGTAAAAGGGAGAAGAGGATGGAAACACAAGCAGTATAGGTTACCAAACAGTAATAAGCTCAGGTATATAATCATCGGCTCAGGAGGGACAGGTAAATGTGGCGTTTAGGAAATTCTCAGCCGTTTGTGACATGTAGTAACTTGAGAAGATGAAGACATATTCCATAAACGAGGCAATTAGAGTATTAGTTGGGGGAAAAGCTGATATATTAAAAGTTACTGAAACACAATAGCAACAGGGCCATTTCTTGAAAACCTACCAAAAATACAAAAAAAGATCATCTGACATTACAGACATAAGGCTTTTTCAAACACAGTCCAGACAGAAGGGTGGTGACCCAGGACTGCTGGTAGTTCATTATTAATTAGACTCCATGGATACATTACACAGGAGGAGAAATAGAGCAATAAAAGTCAGCAATTGAACCTATTCGCCCAGATTCAATGACGACTACCCAGCAAAAATATATCAGCCATTTTGCTTTAATGACACGCCAATACAGTACATTTGCTCAAAAACTGATTTGAATATGTCAATTCGTCATGGATTTTATCAGAAGCATGAGCAATATGGTTTGAGCATGTAAATTTTGCTCTGGTGATTTTCCATTTCCTCATACGGCCACAATGAAGTATCATGATCCACTGGGCAACAGTGAAAATAACAGGAAGACAAATGTGCTGTCAAGTGCAGGATTTGTGTGGATTGTACCTCAGTATCTGCAGCCAGTTAGGATATATGTTGCAAACCCAGCAAGACAGTCAGTTGTTAGTGGATAGAACAAATACAGCTCAATCTGGCACACAATTGTTAGTTATACATTGAATTTCGGCCATTTATTGAAACAGGGGTGGAATGCCTGCAATTCTACTCAAAACTAGGGGTGGGCGATATACATGTTCTGCGATAGTATCGTGATTGTTGTTTTAACGATGTGCAAATTTACATTATCGAGCATTCAAATTAGTTTACCCTAAAATAATGAGACACATACCGAAACTTGTCACATCATCTGTGCAGCAGCGCGCCCCAGACACAGCACAACTGACGCCGCTCAACCACGTGATTCTATGTGATTAGCGTGATCACATGACTAGTGTGATCACGTAACCCTTGCTTGCAGCCTTGTACTCACAACAGGTTAGCAGCGCATGGTGACACTAATGGAAAATAGAGGAAATACAATAAAAGGCAGCTTCCAGTCACAGAAGCTGAGTTGACTTCAGATGATTTAGTCCAGAGATGCGGGTCTACTTCTCTGGCATGGAAATGGGTTTGGTAGAAGAAGCTCCGAGTCTGCTTTGAGGAAGTGCCGTTGATGTTTGGAGGCTTTTGGTTCAGGTGTTGAAGTATGGTAGTGGTAAGTTAATGCTATTTTGCCATGCACACAGTATTGCCTGCCTTACGCTACATAAAACAGTCCCAAACTTCCGACAATTTTTTTTTTTTTTTTTTTTTTTTTTTTTTTACACATGGCACTACTTGCTACCATAACAGTTGAGCACATAGACATGGTTGAGTGTACCATGCCGCCGAGCATCTCTGACATGTACATATGAACAGTAGAACAGTTAAAACCGTCTGTATGAAACAATGATAGTGGAGATGCCAACGTGCTATGACAGAAACTAGATGAACTTTGACATGAAATAAAATATAGTTTAAATATCATTACCGTAAAAAAAAAAAAAAAAAAAAAAAAAGAGATATTACTTTTTGCCCATATCGCCCACCCGTACTCAAAACATAATACAGTAGTTGTTGAAAGCTTTGTATGAAAAGGGCTTGTGTGAAACCTAAAATTACCAAAAAGATACTGTGTATGCCAGCCTTTGACTCAATATTGACAAATATGCATGATTAATTTATTAATAACTAAAAGACTTGGGGGCTAGCAACACTTTCATGCTACAAGGTGTGCCAGAGCACCACTACAAAGAGGTGATGAGTTTAACCTTTTATTCATGGCATACAGTGGATGGCTACTGTCCTTCATTGTTAACAACTCTTTTTGATCCTGTTTCTATCCCTCTGTGATGCCAGTACCTGTTGTTGGCTTTGGTTTTCTCCAACTGCTCGTTCTGCCTGGCATGCCACTCCTCCAGCTCCACCTTGGCTTTGTCTTTCCATTCCGATTCCTGCTTGCGAGAGTTAGCATCTGAGGAGAGAGAGTAAGGAGGAGATGAATATTAAGGAGATGATGGGAAGACAAAGAGCAGATGAATAATAATCATGAAAAAAAAAAAACACACAAAAGAACTGTTTCTTCACCTAGCATCTCCAGTCTGTCTCTCTGCTCCTCCCTCCACTTGCGTAGGCTCTCGGGTTCAGCCTGCAGTCGGTCTGCATTAGAAATTGCTGCATAGGCATCTGATGGACCGTTGCTTTCCTGAGAAGTAATAAATTATGATATAATAGGTAAAGATACGGTGTGTGTTTGTAGAAAAACTATGATTTTACAATTACAATCATTCAGGTAAAAATATCAATCTTTTCAACAATATGACATTTTCTTTGCATCATTAAATATTGCAAATTGAAAAGAAACTTTGTAGTAGAACTGGAATCAAATACAGCGGTTTGTTGTTCTAATTCCACTATCCATACAGTGTATGTGCCCATTAAGACTGTTTGCAAGACTTAACTACAACAAAATATCTTCCTTTTTAGGTTTTATATGTTGTTCTTGCTGTGAGAAAAATAGTCTTGATATTGCAAAAGGCAGTAATGTCGCAATGATAGGAGAGGAAAAAGGAAGTTGGAACAAGCAGATAACGACATTTCTGAGGCTGGTACTTTGGCTACATCACTGATACAGTGTTAAGTACTCATTTTATGTGTATGCACCTTCTAGTTTACTGTTTAAGACTGTGCTTGAATGGTTTAATTATTCCAGTAAATACTGGACATCTGTATTTTTCTACTTGTGTTTTTGGTGGGGCAGTGGTGTAGCAATATCTGTGTTCATACAATTTTTTGGCATGTGTTTTAGTGCACACACATACACATGATATACTGCACAAGACAAAACTGACACAATCAAGCATTACCCCATGTAGATCTCCATTGACAGCACCATCTGAAAAAACAAACAAGTGGCCGTTAGAAGCACACAGACATTATATGGGTTAAGTAACGCTCGCTGAATACAACCAAGCATTTCAAATATGACACCTCAGCACTTCTTATGATGTACTGCAGTAGCTCAATTACTATAAGGCTTTAGCTTGAAGGAAATGAGCCTCTCACGGCCAAAGGTCATTCAACTCCTCCATGGTGTTTTCTCTGTTATAAAGTGACATTTGCAGCAGAACCACTGTCAGTCAGCAGGTAAAGACCGTTACATCCATGACATGCACTGATGTTAACAGTCTCATTCATTTAGCAAAGATAGTGTTCCTCGCATCGCAAACATGAGCCGGTTTTATTTCCCATTCTACGCGTTTCTAGAAATCTACAAATTGAAGTTGTCTACTCCTGTCGTTGTCAAACGTTAGCTAATATTACAGCTCGCTTAGACTACTTGGCTAAAAGCTAGCCCCGCTAGCGTTAGCTTGAATAGCCAAAGAGCATCGACCTCAGTGTGAATAGGAGACCAGTAGCAACAAATTAAAAGCAGTAAGACGGAAGGTAACCGGGAGAACAATGTTAACTTGAGGTGAAATAAGGCAACAGTCACCCACCATTGGAGTCTCCCAGCGACGAGGGGACCTCTCCACTGTCCAGGATGCTGAAGCCTTCGTCGTTTTCAATCCCCGCTATTTCGCTTTCCTGCTGGGCCAAGAAGGCAGCTGCTGGGTCCTCCTCTGAGCCAACACCATTTCCAGCAGCGGGCGCGTTCAGCATGTCAAAATCATCCATATTTTGAGATTTTAGGGGGGATAAGTATACGAGACGGTGGACAGGTGTAGCGGTTGACCGAGACCGATTAGCAAGCAACGGGAGAAGGACGAAAAAAACAGTAAAACTCGCGAAGCGGAAACAGATGAATAGCC
>JAPTYR010000001.1:18112896-18129582 GCA_029814505.1 Siphamia roseigaster | reverse complement strand
TAAAACTATTTTCTGATTTCAATTTGAATTAAACATTGTTAAAGTGAAGTGTTTTCTGTTAACTTACCAAGATAATATCTGAACCTATACCCAATAAAAAGGCATGGTAAGAGCTAGCTGCTGCTTCATTTTTTCAATTCCCTCCTTCATAGCAAAGTGGGCCGGGTTAGGGCATAAACTCCCGGGCTGAAAAAGGGGCCCACTCCGGCCCTGCTGGCAACCTGTGGGTGCTCGGCAGCTGAGGTTCTACTGACGGCAATGATTGGTAGATGCCGGTGGGTGGAGCCTCAGGATCAAAACATTATTTTAAAACATCAACATCACATGTTCAAATTCAAACTGTATGAACTATTAGGGTCCAGATACACAAATAAATGAACCAAAGACTAATAAAAGTGGGTTTAGCTAAATGTGCCCACTTTAAATCAAATGACTGTTGGGTGTGTGGTGATGATAAGACAGATGACTCACCTTGATGTTCTTTAATAGGAAGGGTTCTTTGCAGTATTTGCAGTTGAGCGTCCTCTCGGGACATTCTCTCTCGTTATGGCGTTCCTGTTCATTGGCCCTCATCAGCTCTTTACACGAAGGACATAAAATGATCATGAAGTCACAGTTCCCCTCATGGCTCACCTAAAACAGAAGAACAAAACTGGTCAGGTTGTTGACCAGGGTTTCCGCGAGTTGCAATTAAAGATATTTCAAGTCCTTTTTAAGATCGAAATCAATTAAATTTAAGAATTATTTAACATTCAGGAACCCATGGTTTTAGGACTCTCACCAAAGCTCCTATTGTAACCTGATTTCTGCTTTTCTATTTTTTTTTTTTTTTTTTTTTTAATTCTAACATATTTTAAAGCCCTAAATTCAGATCACTGGACTTTAAAGTTTTGAAGAACCAGCACAATTTCTAATTACCATAAATCACCAATTAGTAGCCAGGTGTCAACCTGCCGACGGGCCTCAAATAATGGCCGAGGGTCCAACCTCATTTTGTCAAATACACGCTCGTCTCAAATAAATGCCAGGTTCGTTTAAATGCCTGAGGGTCACTATTTGAGATTAATTTTATCTTAACTTGGTTTCAAGTAAGATTTTGCAATTTTAACTTACCAGTAATTTATTTCGCATGACGTTAGTGCACCGCAAACATCAAATCTTCAAGCTCATGGTGCCGTGCAAAAAAAAAAAAAAAAAAAGATCCACAAGGTGATAACGTGTCAGCCGTCGACGCGTTGTGAACGTGTAGATCTGCTATTTTGCGTGTGTGTGTGTGTGCTAGTTAGAGAGAGAGAAATGTATGCACATGGTAGCCACTGGCTGATTTTTTTCCCTTCTTTTTCTTCATTATCTTCGAAGGTATGTGGGCTGACTATAGCAGCTGATGGGAGTGAGGACCACTTCATTTATTGCTTCAAGGAGGGGCAGCCATGGCAGGCAGGGAGGGAGGGAGGGAGCTGCATGTGAGGGCGAGGGGGGAGGCTATGAGGCTTTTGAGGAAGAGCATTAGAGCAACTTGTTATTGAAGACGAGGATGATGAAGGAGGGGAGGGTGAGGGTGAGGAAGAGGAGATGCAAGGCGAGGACGATGATGAGTGGCGTTGAGTTTTAAATCTTGTGGGAACATTATAGCTGCTGTGTAGTTTTTTGTTGTTCAGTTTCACAGAGGAAGACGATGAGTGCATACGTACCATACATAATGTTTTTTGCAGATCCTGGCATACGTACTGTACTGGTACGTATTCAGGTACTTTTGACGTTTCGAGCGGCTGTTGGATGCAGCTACGGTCACAGGGGGGTGCTAAAATCTATACAGCTCTGATCCAGACCAGAACTGTATGCTGCTGAATTTCCGATGCAACTTCGTGGATACGAGCATGACAATTTAGTGGTAGAATTCTTGCCTGCCGTGCGGGGAGGCCTGAGTTCGGTTCCCGGCCAATGCACTGTGATTTGTTCACAACTTGTAAGTTGCTTTGGATGAAAGTGTCTGCCAAATATATAACTAGCGGTTTTGCTATCAGTCCTTATTCTATAATTTTCTCCCCAGCACAGTTGGCCATGCCGTGGGTAATTTAAGAATTACTAACTGCCTATAGTTTTAGTGACAAAACATTTTTTCATGTAGTCTATCAACATCAGAGTAGCCGTCATGCTCGTATCCACGAAATTGCTGTACAGAGTTTTAGCACCCCCCTGTGACCGTAACTGCATCCAACAGCCGCTCGAAACGTCAAAAGTACCTGAATATGGACCAGTACAGTACGTATGGCAAGGATCTGCAAAAATGTTATGTATGGTACATATTTGCTATGAGATCAGGTTGGTAAGTTCTGAGGTACTCACCGAATCTCTCCAAAGCATCAGCCATTGCCTGGTTCTTAACCATGTCGATAAGTCCTCTACCCAGACAGAAGTGTGGAAAGATGAGGAACACGTTCTTCAGGATGTCATTGATGCCACCAATTTCCTAGAACAATAGCAACAATGTTCAATCCATCTATCACCACCTAACATCTATATCTGCTCTAACTTAATATACACAGAGATGTTATTTACATTGCTTCCAAACAGCTCCAGGACAAACGTGGAGACACTGCCGTTGATTCCTATCAGTATGTTGACACTGGTCAGAACAACGTAAGCTGTGCTGGGGATCTTGAAGAAGAACGAGGCTGGGTACATCAACGGTGTGATAGACCATCTGGATAGAGGCAAAATGACACTTGTAGATGAAAAGATGTTTGGAGAAAAAGAGAAAGCAACGAGTCAAAGGACTTGGATGCATGTCAGACTCACCCGTAAAGCAGCAGCAGTAGGGCCAGAACAGGCAGATTGGTGGAGGAGACGTAGGCGTCTTGTTGGAAACATACGAAGATGATGATAACCAGTGTGGCTGGGACGATGTAGTTACACTGTAAGAAAGGAAGAGAAAACAGGTGAGAAACAAGCTTCAGTCGATTTTGTCAGTAATATTGTTCAAGGGTAAGAGGTCACAGCTCAAGTTTGGCACGGAGGGGATGTTCTTCATGTCTTACCATGTCCCACACAAAGTTGGCCAGCCAGTAGAGGAAAGGCTGCACTCCACTGATAAACTGCATATGTTTAGCCTTGTTTACTCTCTCCTGAATGAGAAACACCACAAAACTGGCTGGGACAAAGGACATAGCGAAGATGACGCAAATAGAAACCAGCACATCCACTGATGTCGTCATCCTGTGTCAAGAAAGGAGAATATTAATTTAATTACCACATAGATGGAATGGACTGGAAAAAAATCTAAATCTTACCTTGTGTATTTTTCTCAAGAACTTATTTTTGGATAATGAATCTTGAAAATATTATTTGAAGAAGTCTTACTGAGATAATTTTCATTTGTTAAATTGTCAGATTTTTTTTTTTTTGCCGAATTATAATTTTTTTGCTCAATTCAAGCTTAAAAAAAAAAAAAATCTGCCAATGGAACAAGTGAAAATTATCTTGGCAAGATTTCTTCGAATGAGATTTTCAAGATTTATTGTCTAAAAAGTTCATATATCTCACTGAAAAGTTACTCTTTCTGTGATTATGTCTTATTTTAAGAGTAATGAGATATTTCGACATGAAATGAGAAAAAAAATACGCTTGGTAAGATTTAGTTTTTTTGCAGTGTGATTTTGATATATTCCCTGAAATTGATCAGTGCACTTACAATGCAACCTGTGACAGCTGCTCTTTGGTGAGATTTAAAGGGTGATTGAAGGCAGTGATGCCAAACTTTGTGGGGTCTTTGCCAGCTGGGAGACTTGCCCTCAGGATGCCATTGTTCATCACATTGAGGAAAGAGCCAATGCTGTGCCAACCTTTGTTGTTGAACCAGATCTGATGAGAAAGAAAAAAAAACAGATATATATTTAGATTCTGTTAGATTAGGAGGCAAACAGAGCAGTCTTAAAGTATTTCACACTTCAGCTTATTTCTGCTAATAAAAAAGGAATAAACATTTTACATATTTTTCCTTTTTCAGTATATTTCTTTGTATATTATTAGCTGGATTCCTTTACGTATCATCCCATATTTTCTTATGTTTACAGAAATATTACAGGATCATTTGTTTTTACATTAACTGTTGGGTGGAGTTGTTCAGGTTTTCTGCTGTGTATATAATGTGACCTAAAACAGTTAATTTATTAATTTAAAAAGGTTAGAAATCTGTACCTTCACAATAAAGAGGGAATGACTAAAATAAGTTTGTATGTGAGAAAAAGGTAGGATTAGTAAAACTGAAGGTGCAAGTTATTATGTAGTTAAATAAAATTAATGAAAGTTGTAAATTGTGTCCACAGGAAAACACTAACGCTAAGCTAAAAAGCTGTGTCCTCTTGTATAACCAGTGTGTGTGTGTATGTGTGTGTGTGTGTGTGTGTGTGTGTGTATATGCCAACCTTGACGTTATTCTTGGTATCCAATCCTTCAACAAAGCCGGAGAGACTGCGGAAGAAACGATCTGCTGCTGTTCCCTGGAGGATGCATGGGTGAGAGGAGAATATTATTCAGTACATGATAAAAATCTGTCAGTTTACCAAGCTACAATTTGAATCAGACAAGCCAAAACTAATGATTGAATGTATAAATATTGTTAATTATTAAATGTAATGTTAAATAGTACTCGCTGTCTTACTCTCTCTAGACGGAAGCGTCTCCTCAGCTGAACAATAGCATCATCAATTTCATCTCTGTAGGCCAGAACCTGAGAACTTCTGGCGCCCAGTGAAAATCCTCCATATCTGTATCAAGTATTAAAATATCAGTCACAGACACCGCAAATAAAAATACTCAGAAATACTCAGTTCAATATATTGATCAGAGCTCAATTGAGCTCAGGGTGGATCTTGTCTAATTACATACCTGAACTCGTTGACCCAAATCTTGTTCTTCAGGCTGTTACCAAAAAAAGAAAAATACACAATGAATGGAAAGAAAAAAATTAAGAAAATATGAGTTTGCCACATAAGTTTCAGAAATATGCGTTACCTTTTGCCGATAATCTGAGCGTAGGTTTTAACCAGATAGTCGGAGACATTTCTGCCCGTTAAATTCTGAAGAGTGTCTTTTTCACTGATCTTCATCTGGACACACAAAATACATAATTATTAATATCAGTTATGAGTACAGTTAGCCTGTAATACATAATGTTGACTTTTGACTTTAGTTTGATTTTAGTTTCTAGTTTTCATCTCAGCATCTCTAACCTGTGGTGGAGGAAGTCCACCAGCCCCGGCAGGACACTCCGGCAGCATCCTCTTGCGCCCTTCACAGCTGCACTCGCACAGAGGAGATGGATTCTCCATGGTCCAGTTTCCATTATCGAACATGTCCCTCACACTTTGAGAGACTTGTGGGATTGACCATTCATCCTCCACTGCAGTACAGGGCGTGTCCCTGGAGCCCGGAGAAAGACATGTGATCTTGCAGTACAAGTCTAGCATTAAGTATATGATATAATATACAGTAGATTTCTCTCAACTTTTTTGTCTGAGAGAAAGGTTTTATGAAAATACTCACGGAACAGGTTCCTCTTCCATGCAGCGAGTTCCAAATCCTGGATTTTCTGTCAGAGCTCCCAGTAGTTTATTGGTATGTTGGTCTTCAGGCAAATCATTACTGCAAACACAGGAAAAAAAAACATGTATTTTAAAAGTACCTAGAACAGATACAGTTATCACCTATGGAAAGAAATTGATGTAAATATTATAATATGACAAATAACTAAGGAAAAGAAGCATGAAGTCATTAATTTTTGATACAATGGGCATTTTGAGTGCATACATTTTGAGTCATGGGCAACACTTTTAGCTGTTAAGTGCAATGGCTTTAAAAGAGTTAGGTAACATACAAATGTACGGTAAGTACAGTTAGATAACCTTTTAAATCTTTAATGGTTTGTACACTTTGTTGACAGAAATAGTAGCAGGAGTGGGTGTGCATTTGGTATTCTTTCTCTCACAAGAATAGAAAATGACTAGTACATCTCAATTAAAGATTTAAAAGGGGATTTGGTTGACAAATTATTGTAATACGAAAAATATACAGAAAGAGTTGGGACATATAGTTGAGTTCGATTATAAAAGAGGAGAAACCTCTTACCTGATAAATGTAAACTGTTCTCCATACATAGCAGGATGTAAAGCCAGACTGGGGTACTTTCCAAATGGAGGAACGATCAGACTAAATATCAGTGCAATGCAGACAAACACAGCTGGAAGAACAATCTGTAAAATAACAGCAAAAAAAACAAACAATACAGCTCACTTAGAATGAAAGAACGCATGTTGAAATACTAATACCTGTATTACTTGTAAGAAATTAAATAATTCCTTCAGTGAATATATCCACATGCACATGAAAATAGCAGCAGTGTACCTGAGCAAAAAAACCTTTCCGGGAACGCCGAGCGTAGAGAAATCGTTTCCACAGTAATGCAACAAACTGCTGTCTCTTCAGGCTCCAGCCTTTGACCTGGTATGAACCTTTACCATCTGTTCCACTCAGCCAGTCTGTCTCACGGGATTCTGGGTGCAGATGAAAGGAGACACATGAGCAAACTTCGAACATAATAACCTGACATCAACTTTAGTCAAAACCTGTCCTGTATTGAACGAGACCTTACTCACACTGTGTTCATTTTTTTGGGTTTCTAGTCTTAATGAAACACATATTTAGATACAAATAGGACAGTAAATAAAACAGACAAATGATAGCAAATAGGGCTGTTGCTATCATTCCACTGCATGCTGGGTAGTGCAGTTCTACCTGGATCACCTTCAGAGTCGTTGAAATCAAAGTCATCCTCGGTGAAGGGCTTCAGGCAGCTCTGGTGGTCTCCAAAAGCATGACGACGACGAGTCCTGGTCGGTACAACCCCATCTGTAGTCAAAGAAGGATGAACAGGTTAATGAAAAAGTGGAGAAGCATTTTTTAAACACCTAAAAGAGGTTAGCGGTATTTTCTTCATAGTGGAAAATGCAATGTAAACATTACCTGAAAGCTCAACAGAATCCACTCCACTGTCCTCAGCCACTTTCAAGAAAATCTGCCAAAGGAGATAACACCTGATTAGCAAACGTAACAAGACAATAAAAATAATATATCACAAATCAAAGAGAAGTTCACATAAATCAATTCCATTGTTAGAAAGCATGTCATTATTTTTACTGTGCAGCTTGTTTACTGTCTCTTCTCTTACCTCCTCTAGGGTTGTGTCTGATATTCCATAGCTTGATATTCCCAGGTCAGTGAGTCGGTCATCCAGCTCATGGAACAGCTCGACAAAGGCTCCGTCTTTAGCTGACTGGTAGGGCAAGACATAGGTGAGTTCATGGCCCAGGTCCTCCACCAACCGAGCCTCGGAGACATGCTTGAAAATCACATTGGAGATAAGGGACACATCTGTAAAAGAATGAGAGAAGTCAGTGTGACATAACAACTACCAAATGCAGATCAGGTATTGTGTCATTCCAGTGATGTTTACAAAACACCAAGTCAGCCTTTAAGGTTAATAGTCTGTTCTTACCGATTGTGGTGGTTTCACTCTCTGGTTCACTGCCCAGACCTGCATCTGAACTGCTCTCTGACACGCTGTCCTCCTGTATCAAAGAGGAAAAAGAGGACAAACTTAGAAAAACAATCCCTCCATAAAACATCTGTTTTTATCCTGAATATCTGCTAACATTTTTACTAAGAGTAAAACCTTTCAGCATTTATTGCTCTGTTTTGTTTTTTTAATATGAAATGTGTTAGTTCAAGCGAAAATGAAACTAATACAAAAATAATTTTCTCGAAGCTGTATGAAGGAATGGGAAAAAAAACGACAGAAATTGTTTTTAAGGTATCTACCTTCTCTGTCTTCTTGCTGTACGACACTGTGCTAGCAGAATTCCTACAAGACTGAAGGCTCAGGTCGTAATCTCTCTTGACCAGGGTCAGGTAGTAGCCGGTTCCCAGATGGGTCTTCAGGAAGAGCGAGGAGCCGACGCAGCACAGTTTACCATGTGAAATGATGGCAATACGGTCACCTAGGATGTCAGCTTCATCCATATGGTGGGTGGAGAGGATGATGGTGCGACCTGTTAAAAAGAAAAAAAAAACTTCTTAAAAGGCTGATTCGTGAAAAAGCTCATGTGTTACATTTCACGCATTTGATCAATTGCACTTACCTTGTCTGTATTTGAGCAGCAGGTCCCAAATGCCTCTGCGTGCATAAGGATCGACCCCAGCTGTGGGTTCATCCAGGATCACAACCTTTGATCCCCCAACAAAAGCCAGGGCTACTGACAGCTTCCTCTGCATCCCACCGGACAGAGTGCTGGTGCGGGAGTGCCGTTTGTGAGGCAGTCCGACATCATTTACAATCTGCTCCATCTCAGCCTTCACCTTCTCTTCCGGTAGCCCCTTAAGGCAAGCATAAAACCAGATGTGCTCCTCTACTGTCAGCCTGGATTAGAGCAAACAAACAAACACATCACATAGCTGCAAAAACTGGACTTGGTGCTGAAAGTAAACTATCCAAAATTCTTCAAATATTTATGTAGATGGCAGGATAAGACTCAAATTAACAAAGAATTTAATCTGTATTCTTAGTCCATACGTACATGCTAAAAAGTACATTGTGCTGGGGACAGACACCCAGATTTTGCCGGATGGTGCTGAGTTCACTGCGGATGTCCTTGCCGAGGATGTAGGCTGTACCAGACGTGGGCGGGAACAGCCCTGTCAGGATTGACCTGCAGAAACCATTTGCATATTAAATTCACTACAAACAAACAACCATGCTAAAAACGTATTTACATTTTAACAGAATGTGTAGTTGTGGAGTGCGTGTGGTAGCTTACATGGTTGTGGTCTTGCCGGCTCCATTGTGACCAAGGAAGGAGGTGATCTGGCCTTCATAGAATCTCAGGGTCAGTCCGTCTACAGCCAGCTTGTTTCCGTGGCTATAAACCTTAATCAGATTCTCAATGTATACACCTGGATCTATATGGGTTGGCTCTTCCTCAATACACACAGCTGTACATAAATAAAGGGAAGACAATTTTAGCAATGATGTAACTTGAGAGGAAAACATCCATATCCATATAGTCTTATCATACAAAATCTATTGAACATGATGTAAATTATTATATTTGTACCTTCAGCATTGCCTTTCTTTGACAGAGGAGTGGAGATGTTTTTGTTCTCTTTCTCTCCACACCAATATGTCTTAGTGAAGGGGAAATACCAAGGTCTGGGTATGCCATATTGACCTGTAAGAGATTTTTCATATCAGTGCAGTCCAACCCAGCAATTGGTGAATGATTTGGAATGTGATACTGCATATACTCAATTTACAACTTACCAGGGAATACAGCCTCAATGTACCAGGTCATAATGCCATAGAGCACTGCATCAAACAACATGAGAGAGATCGAAGTGGTCAGATTGTAGCTGTCTTCTTCCAGAGGGCTAGCCAGCAAATTGGACCATTGGATTCCCACCCCTTGCTCTTCAAACAGAGCGAAGTACTCGCAGCCAAACCCAAAAGCCACAGGAGACAGCAGACTCTGAGAAAATAACATAACACAGAGTTTAGCTGTGGGAAAATATAATTCTGGAAACTGTTAAGTTAACTGATTGGCATTCTGATAGCAATATATAATGTATGTGCACGTCTCTAAACAGCTTCCACACACCACAAAAACTTTTGCTCCAAAGCCCACGTAGTCTTGCCAGGCGACACACAGTACATAAGGAAGGTAGAGAGTGAAGTAGATGATCCCACCACAAGCGGCTGCCAAGTTGGCACGAGAGAACAGGGTGCTGATGAGGAAACACTGCATGATGGTTACCACACCAAAGGATCCCAGGAAGAGAAACACAACGCCTGGGTCACTGTAAGGCAGCAGGTTGCCGACCTGAGAAGGATACAAGCAAAAAAACAACAGTTAAATACTTTTCTAGTGAGAGCAGCATGATATCACTTGTTTTCCGCAATAAGATGAAATTTCCAGACTGTCATGTGTAATCACGGAGAAACAGAATGACTATGAGGGAACATTTGGAGTCTAAGCATCATCACCACCGTGAGTATTCACTTGTTTTCCGAGTATATACTGACATTCCTTCATGATTGTATCATCTGTGCACGTGTATGACTGCATGTCACAAACCTTCAGTAACATCACCAGCAAGCCAGCGCTGATCAGCAGAGGTATTAAGCTGCTGATGAACCAGCTAAGCCACAGGATGCCATTGTTCAGTCCCATGATCCTCATGGTCTCCTTGAGCCGCGCCTCCTTCTCATAAACTACACCCTTGATGATGATGGCAACTGAGTACATCCATGCCAAAGTCATGAAGAGAGGCATCGACCGACTCATCACCCGCAGAAAACTGAGAAAAACACAAGAGAAAAATAAGCAATACTTACAAGCTGCAGTGATCACAGGGAGTTGATATACACATGTCCTTTTAAATGATCAGTATGCTGTACTTCTTTTCCAGTGTTCACTTACATGTCATCAACATAACAGGGGTAGGGCATCTGCTGAATATAGATTCCTGTCCTTTCTTTACTGCCAGTGACAGCTCTGATGATTCCCTGCTCAATGACATCCTGCAAGTAGGAAAATCCACCCCAGATGTACCTCAGATCCTCAAAAGGGTCTGCCCTGGGACCAGGATCCCAATACCTACAAAACAACACACAAACTAGTGAGCTTATAAAATCAAAACAACCCATTTAACGTATTAGTATTAAGAAAAACACATCTTCTTACCCATCTTTAATCTTATTCGTCCTCTCCACATTGTCAATGTCCATACGGATTTTGTAGTTAACATTAGGAGGCAGGTCAGGGCTGCTGCCCTGAGTGATGTCAGGAAACACGATTCCAGCCCAGAACTTTTGGTTGTTGAGAAGACCCATCGACTTGTTGACCAATCGCTCCTCATTAGCAACCGGCTCCAGTTTGTCCAGGTTTACACACTAGGTAACAGAAAAAAACCCCAGTTTATTACATCAATTGATTGCACGTATCATTTCTTTTATGATTCAGACAACAATGACCATGAACTGCTAAATCTAACATACAGACTAATCTTCTCTGAGAGATTACCAAGTTATTTTCAGTTTGTTGAGACCTCACACAAAGACTCTCATATGTTAGTTGACATAAGTTGACTTGTGCCTCATGCTGCACACAGACTGGTGAGAAATCAGTCGGTCCAAACATCATAATGGAAAAACAATGCAAGCCCTCTTTAATGCTAGAGGCATGACAGACTTGATGGTTGTGTAAAGCCTTGACATAGATTTTTGTATGTTTGCACACATTAAAGTAATGCGAGTCACAGGGTCAGTGGGTTGTGTTGTTTATAGTGTCTTGACTTAAACATTAGCCAAGATGGTTAAACATCTCCCTCTTTAAAGCTGGTTTTGTATTTATGCCCCCTTATTCAAAGTGATAAAAGACATGAGGAGACACAGAGGTGCTTAGGTTCATCAGGTAAATCCAAGCCCAAAGAATGTTAATTTTATAAGCTGAAGACATCTCAATAAAGAAATCCCTTGATAAATAAGACTGCAATTATCTATTCAGTAGAGCATGGACATTGATTAACATTGGCAGGAGTTCAGGGGTGTTTGTTTATAGTTAAGGCTGTGTTCTGGCAAAATGCAGATGCATGGACCATGAACACGCTTAGTGAAGCAGCAATTTGATCTGATAAGGGAGGCAGAGAAAAGAACATTTGGTTTCAAGGCTTTTGATAGCTTTTAAACGCATCTCAAAGACCCATGAAAAAAAAACACTAAAAAACAATAAGATTCTGTACATTGGCCTAAATGGCCAAATAGCATTTAACCCATTTACCCCTTGGGTTTCTCTTATGTCTTGACCTAAATGGAAGATGTTGGATAACAGCCACATCACAGACACAACATGAGACCCACAAATAGGGGGCATAGTGGCTCTGTCCATGGTAACCGGGATGATTACACAATTATATAGTTTCACACGTTCGCATATGCTGTTTGCAAATCAGTCATGTGAAAATGTCACATCTAGCTGATATACTTGGTTCTTCTTCTCAGTTCAACTGTCTCGGTTTAGCTCTTTTGAAAACATTTTGTCTCTCATTCAAGAGACTTCTTCAGTTCTGAACTGAACTACCAAGAAAACCGGGCAACCTACACATACATCTAGATGATCAAGATTTTTTCTTTAATCCATTTCATGCACTGAATCTATTTCCCAGAAAAATGTGATATATTTTACCAGATGGCACACAGCATGGCTATCATTTGAGAACATCATATTCTTCTTTTAAAAACCTTTTAGTTACACCCTCCATGTGCAAACTAACCTCCATGAAGCGCGAGATGGTTTGTATGGCCTGATCAGTCTCATTAAAAACGTCTCTCCAGGTATAAGCTGATCCTGCAGTTCTTTGGTCCTCTGAGGCCTTGGACAAGAAATTTGACACATCTGACACGCGCCACTCAGTCTCACTGAGCTGGGTGTTGAAGAACAAAGCACTGGCATTATTTTGGAGCAACGTCTGGAAAAGAGAGAGAAACATTCATATAATTTACTATAGTGCCATTAGTAGTGGAAAAAACAACACGTAAAAGTGAACAGAGATCAACAACATAACAACTTCTACAAGTGGTCCGAAGTCGATGACTTACTTTTATAAGACATTTAAATGCATGTTAAGCTTCTGTGTCTTCAGTTGTAAAAGACAACAGTAAAAACACATATATGCCTTAAGGTGTATTCACCAGAACTGTGTGATCTCCATTACTGTTGTACTGTTTTATGTGAATTTGTTTATCTTGGATCTACTTCATCGTTTCAAAGTTCCAATGACCATAATTTCAAAGATTTTCACTTCTAGTTGAAGAAAATCATCTCAGGATAGACAAATCTTCAATACAGTATAAAACCTACAGACATGATAGACAAAAACTGCATAGTACTTTGCAAAACAATGATTTATTTTTGTAAACCTTTCAATTAAAAAAAAATTACATTTGAAGTTACTTGCTTTTACATTTTCTCTCATCAAATAACCTCATAATAGACACACACAAACATTAGTCTGCAGTATCATCTGTGGCCACTAGGTGGAAGTTGAGTTAATGGCTAAGAAAAGTTGTGTCTCAGAAAAAAAGCTGATTAAAAATACCTTTCAGCCATGTTCTGAAATATGTAACGCATCATAGAGACATTTTCACAATAGTATGTATTAATCCATGCAAAATGATTGTAATTTACCAAAGTTACACAAAGCTGGTTTTATAGTAAGAGTACCATTAGTACACTCTGTCTCATTATAAAGGATTTGATGTGATCAAAGTAGGAACAAAAAATTTAATGAAGCCAAATGTTGGTTTTACTTTTTTTTTTTTTTACAGTTATGATTTATGGTTGACAAAAGCTCTTTTCTCATTTTTGTGAGCTTCATGTGCCCTGAAAATCATTTAACAACAGTAAACAGGAGATTTTCCTTTCTCTCTTTTTTTTCTATAATCACATTTGGCATACACAGAGAGTTTTTTTTAACACCCAATCAGTAAATAAACTGCTATATTATAATCATGAAATCAACCAAGATTAAATAGAAAAATTTTTGCTTTGAAACTCAACATCAGAGACATAATTACTCTTAGGTCAAAGAGATGTTAATAACTGTGCAGAGTAAACAGGAAGAATATTACAAATAAACTGTGTGCATGTGTGTGTGTGTGTGTGTGTGTGTGTGTGTGTGTGTGTGTGTGTGTGTGTGTGTGTGTGTGTGGTCACTGCAATCCACTCACCCTGACCAAGTCCATTTCCTCGCTGTTCTCCATGAAGTTCCAAATTTTGGGTCTCATCTCTTCCCACATCCCTCCGAGGTCCCTGAGCACACCCAGCTCTTGGAAGGTTTTATTCACCTGGAAAACACAAACCAGAGCTGAGTTTCATTTAAGGGCGCTTCATTAATAATAGAAATCAGATATAATTTATTTGGGGGTCGACTGTACCTCGTGGATTATCCTCTGTGTTGCTGGAGTATCTGGGGTGTAGAGGATCTTCCCCATGAGCAGAGGCTTTAGAGCCCTCCAGATCATCCTGGAAATCGGGCTGGACTCCAAGCTCCGCATCATGTTGTTGCAATATGGAGCTGAAAAATAAACCTTGTTGTTTTGACTCTGTAATTTTCACTTATCCATGTTATATAATCAAATGACAATTTTATTTGATGTCATATGAGGTATAGTAGTGTACAGACTAGCTATTAAACCCTCATACATACATACCTCAATTCAATCAACCAAATATATCATTTTATCGCATGCTGCTTCATAATGGGTATAACTAGTGCTAAATCTGAAACAAATTTAATAACAGGGTCAGATCTGCTTTGAATAATAAATATGAGTTCACTTCTCACTATCACTAAGCCATACCTACAGCTTGTTACTTCTGCATTTGCCAACATGTGTAACTCTTAAAATACTTGATTTAGCATTTTCGTGATTTTGGTTGTAAGTATCATGATATTTTGTATGTTGCAAATATGTTGATACAGTACATTAGAGTGAAAAACTATTATCAACCATAAATGTAGGTGATGTTCCAGAAAAATACCAACATAGACATGGTAATTTTTTTTTAATGTAGTAAAGGTAAAACCAAAAGAATTAAAAATGGCAAAATAGGCAAAATATTTTAGGATTTTCCATTTGCGACAAATAAATGAAATAACGGTGCCATTTGAGTCTGCTTTAGATACTCACTGGAAGAGTTGTCATACGCGGAGAGAGGTTCATTGTCACTGTCATTGCCATGGTTTCCAAACAGGGCCTTGTAATTGTTGTCTTCGTACCAGTTTAGGGATTTGATTTTGAGTCCGCCTCCCTCTGGGTGTCCACAAACGATACGTGACACAGCCTGATACATCTGGTTTGGAGAACCTGTTGCGTTTGCAGTTAGGTACAGGATCTCCTTTCGCATATCCTTCCAACTCTTCATGCTGGCAAGCTGGAGGGAAATATACACACAGAAATGTTAGTTTAATCATGGTAGATGCACAACCGCAAGTATTATACCAAATGTTGATAAGATAGAGGTACACATGTAATGTTCTGTATATATTCAGATATTATCATGAGTCAGTCACATGGTACAATCAAGATATAATGAAACATGAAGCAATTACATTTCTAGATTTTTAATAAGGCTATTTCTATTGTGTAATAGTGTGTATCTGATTTAAAGTAGATAGCACATGGAATTTGAGAAGACAACCTCATATGGGATAACTTTAATTCAGGACTTAAAAAGAATCTGTGTTTGTGTTTTAGCTTGAAATGATGTCAGGAACTAATATCACAACAAATTCTCTGTACTGTTCATGTGTTTTCTGACAGTACTTTTTGTTATTTCTCTTCTATTTGTTAGTACATGTGTACTCACACTTGCTCTGTACATACCTTTCATGTCATATAACAGACAGCGTAAAAAATGATATATTTGCATTTACATTAGCAGGGCGATCATCCGTCACAACACAGTCAGCTTACATAAACAATGGGTATATGCCAGTATGGGATGGTACAGGTTTAAAGTTACTATACGATATCATTTGCACTGAGTGGTATTCTAGATATGGTAGTGGAGTGTATCAGAGGTGGAGACACTTTGCACATAGCTGTCTGCATGACTAAGATAAATTTAACTGTGTACCCTGTGCTATCATCTCCCCTCTGTGTCTGTGTGCGAAAGGCATGAGAAATCAGATAACATGAATGTATAACATATTTTGCTGTCTTACTTGCATGCTATTGCATTTATCATTAATGTATGATGATGCACATTCATGCACTTTCTTAATTAGAGTTAAAATTCAGTGTTGCTGTAAGTATTCAGTGTCACTGGCTGTACAAGAAAATAAAATATAAACTAACAGAATCTAAAATGTCAAATATTTCTAAATTATTTTTTCCATAATACTTCTTATTTGCATTCACAACTTATTTTTCTCACTATTTGAGAATCCTTCATAATGAAGCAAATATACTCAATAGTATAAATGTCCAAATTACCAGTGATTCTTAAACTGGTTGATATTTGTATGGACACAAAGCTTGGACAGACAATCTATATGTTTTAATTATCAGAAATGATGAGAGAACAGAGATCTGGGTCAATTTCCTCTTTCCCCTGGAGAAATTATCCTCATTGTGATCAACAGTCACGCAGTGTTACATCAGGTTAACTAGAGCAGGGAGTTCACTTTGTATCAGACAGAGGTTATTATAGGTCAATAGACATGTCCTCACAAGTTCTGTGTTTCCAAACTGGTCAACTACACATAAAGTTATGTCACCAACTCGTGACAGGGAAGGAATGAAAGGAGGGGTATTTGTTATTCATGCAACTAAAACAAAGGAAGGGCAGAAGAAGAGTGGAGCTTTTGTTTCCTAAACTTGAACCAGAGTTTACATGGATTTCTGGTAAGCTTGGGCTTGATGTTTGAGAGACAGAGGCTGATGGTTTCCTAAAGTGAATATGTGTGGGGTCAGTGGGAAAGACAGAAGTACATAGAAGGAAGGAAGGAAGGAAGGAAGGAAGGAAGGAAGGAAGGAAGAAAGAAAGAAAGAAAGAAAGAAAGAAAGAAAGA
>JAPTYR010000001.1:18097020-18112796 GCA_029814505.1 Siphamia roseigaster | reverse complement strand
ATTGGGTTCACCGACTTTCTTGCTGTCAACACTCAAACTCTAGCGCCACCAACTGGTCAAAGTTGGAAATGCACGTGCCTTAGGTCTGTTGACCTTGTTTTGTCATGGCCTAGAGCTGGGTTGTGACATTGTACAGTTTCACAGATTCACAGTTCACTGGTTAGATTTGACCTACAACAGCCTCATTGTGCAGTTGTGTTTTCTTCCCTTATTTACTTTTATGAATGACTGATTTTGCTGCCACTGAATTATGGGAAAGCACCATCCTTTCTCCTTTTTTTGTAAAGGATGGATAAATTATCCTGGAGATGGTAAAGGAATCTCTGAAGATCCTTTACATTTAAAGACTTCAAACTTCTGTACTTTCACTTACTGTTTTGAGTCTGTAACTGTGTGGTCAACACTGTCATGACAAATTCCAGGTCACTGTGATTGTCCAAGTGTGCACTCAAATCAGTAAAAAAAAAAAAGTGGAAAATAATGGACACTTCCCACCTTCAGTTATCGCCATCATGGTTGTGTAGAAGAGAGGAGAGGGGAAGGAACTGCAAATGACGGAGAAGGAGGCAGCAACAAAAATCACACTGACCATTACAAAAATCATGGTCGTTTAAAAAAACAAAAAAAAAACAAACTTTAAGTACAACTTAGAGAATAACACAATAGTTAATGAAATGCCAGATATTATGATGGTCTAGGACATACTTTGCTACATTCTCTTTATTGTAAACCAAAACTGTCATGTTATGCATTGGTTTCTTAAATCCTGTTTTTGAAGAAGTTTGTGATTTCGCTGTTGCTATGTTAGCCTCTTTTTGAGCCATAAATGAACATATTTGGACAAAAGGGGTGGAGCTGTGGGATTCAAGGGATCAGAGGCAAGCATTAACTTCCTGACTTGTTACTTCAGCACTATTAAACAAATTATTTTTTTCCAGTCTAGTTACTAGAACCTTTGGGAAAATATGTTTTATTAAATAAGAATTAATCAAATTTTTGACTTTGAGATTGAGCAGTCAAAGCCTAATATGGTAGACACCAGATATGGCCTGAGATTTGATGAGAGGAAAAATTGTATCACCAGAACACTTGCTAGAGGTTCCTAGCTCGAGGTGTTGTTATTATTATTATTATTATTATTATTATTATTATTATTATTATTATTATTATTATTATTATTATTATTATTATTATTAAGATTCTTTTCTCACCACAGACAAATTTGGCAAAAAGTGCAGTACAATGCAAAAAATTAACACCATTCATCCCATAATATGCTCTCTACGGCCTCCAACACAAAATGTAAAAAGCTCAAAAATTTCTCTGAGGAGGTTGGGGTTAGAGACACAAAAGCGGCACCAAAAGTTTTGTCACATCAAGCCCAAAAAAATCTTAATTTCTTTTCCGAACTGTTTTGGAGCAGGAAGTTCACAATCTGCCTTTGAAAAAAATAACTAAGTAAAAAAATAAACTTGTCTCAGGCCCTTTGTTGCAGAGACCTGTAAATATCACCAAAGGATCGAGTAAAGGCAGCTCGAGAAAAGCTGTTCGTAATTTTTTTAGAATGTCGTTTGTTTTTATTTTATGAATTGTCAAATTTGCAAAGTCCAACACTCAAAATTTATTTTGTAATTTTCCCCCACATATGATGCATAATGATGTTCACAAAACTTAGCTGAATTTGCATGTCGAAAACTTTTTTTTCAATCAGACACACACACCAAGATTTTCTAAATAAAAGCTATGTTAAAAATGCTAAATTAGAAGGCTTAATAACTGAACAAAAAAAATTTTGTCTCTTTCATACATACACACACGTCTATGCACATACACACACAGAATAGGATTTTCAAAATAAAAGCTTGACTAAAAATTGCAAAACATTTAAAATTGCAAAAAAAAAACTAAATTAAAAACCCAACAATAGGTTGAGGAGGCCATGAGTTGTGGTGTGTGGTGACATGAGAGGCAGAACATGTCCAGAGAGCAAGGCCCCAACAAATGCTGCTTGCAGCTTTAATTTTAATTGTAGTTTTTATTTATTTCTGTTAACGAAAATATAATTTTTTTTTCAATTATAGCTTTCGTCATTTCATTAGTTTTCATTAACGACAAAAACCTTGGTACTAAGAAAAGCCCTTGATTTGAGATACTTATGGACCATCTTATTCTGTTTAAAACCTCAGGACTATATTTACTCTGCACCAACTACTTTAGAATCAAATATAATGTCAACGGTTTCAGTTTTATAATATACTATATATCCGACACTGTGCTTTGAACAGCACAACAAAATTATTTTATTTTATGTTTTACAGAGAGTAACATAACACACAGCGCCTCATACAAGAGTAAAAAGGTGGATGATCCATTGCAGCCTTTATAGTTCAGACTTTACTCTTTGTACAATGCCCTATTATTTGATAAAAAATAAGCTGTGTAGTAGCGTGCATATCAATGGTAGACTGCTTTAATATTTTTTCTCATTCCATTTCATCGTGTTCCATCTCTCCCACTCCCATGCACATGCTTACCTCATATTACTATAAAAAGGTCTTGTAGGCATATTGTAAATTAGATTCCATTCAACAGTGAAGGCTGAATAGCTGGGCTAATATTTCTTTTGATGATCAGAAACACCGAGGGACCTGATAGCCATTCATGTGTGGTCATATTGTTGGACTAATGTATTGCATTCATTTTACCAATGATCCAAAGGGCTTATAATATTTCATTCCAAAAAAAGAAAAAAAAAAAAAGCACCCTGAGTAATTTCCTATGTTTGGCCATTTTTGATGAGAATCAGTGCACACAAAAGATTTCAGAATGTGCAAAAGGTATCTGAGCATTTTGGTCTGATAGAAAACATATTGGATTTAATAAAGAAAATATGGGATGTAAATAGAAAAGATAACAAAATGTTAGCCAACATGCCTGCAGTAAATTTACTGTTAACACACTGAAGGCTGCATTTTGCCCATTTGTTACTGATATATAATACTCATACAGTTAATTTATATATAAATGTGCAGCTTCTACTATGAGAACATGTGTTAATACTCTAGGAAAATGGATACATTGTGAAGATTGCTGATTTTCATTGCAAATACTTAAAACTTATTGTACACTACATTGTACCAATAAATAGAAAAACACAGAAGTTATTCCATATCAGCTCAGCTCGATCTTCTTGCTCTTTAATTTGTGTAAGAAAATTGATAGCTAATGGTTGAGGAATAATGTAAAATCTTCTTACATTTACAATATACAATTTATTGTTCTTTGAGAGACATGGTCAAAATGTGTTTTAATTTGGGATGCCTAGCTCTGTTCACATGATCAGAAATCATGGTTACACACATGATTTCAGACTTGATTATTACATCCCAATCAGCAACTTCGTGTGTGTGTGTGTGTGTGTGTGTGTGTGTGTGTGTGTGTGTGTGCGTGCGTGCGTGCGTGCGTGCGTGCATGCGTACGTGCTACACTGGGTGCGTATGTGGTTCTTTGTGGAAGTATTTTTCTTGCAGGGTTGTCTGTGTGTATTCATGTATTAAAAAGGGCTTGGGTTTGATGTGTGTACACAAGAAATATTTGGATTTCGCACCTTATGGCTGGAGGCTACGCCACCAAAATGAGAGCAATGACTGGCAAAAACCTCAGTAAATATTTTTCCTCTTGTTTTGGTGTCAAGTATTTTTACATGTACAAAAGGTTTTTTTTGCTCTTTTTTTTTTTGCTTCGATATGTGTCGTGTCTCCCTGCCATGTGTGGGTCAGTGTACACATTTGCCTGTGGTGAAAAAAGTTTTTGTGTGACTGAGAATATGTGTCATTGCCCTGGTGAAAAGACACCCCTGTTAACTTGGGTGACTAGGTGAGTAATGCACACACAGAGAGGCAGGCAGCAAGGAGCCGAAAAGGAATGCCCTAGAGTAACCTCGCTACAGAGCCTCTGTGAGGTTACTAAAGTTCATGTTCCACTCCTTGCACAGCTTTTTAAAAGCAGATCAGCTCAGGCTGTTAATGCTTCACATGAAATAATACATTGTAAACAAGGTTATGACTGGAAAAGAAAAAAAAAGATTTAGCACAGAATTAGCTTGTGTGGAAGTTACAAAAATCCCCATCTGCTCTCAATATCGCCTCTACGTAAACATTCCCAAAATAAAAATAAAAAACACCACACACATAAAAAGCATTTCCGCATGTAGGTAGGACAGTGGTATTAAATATAATTACAGATCATAAAGACTGCGCCAAAGAAAATATATTAGTATACAGCATAATCATCATATTACGGAAACAGCCAATTCTACATATGTGTGAATTTAGAGGCTCTGAAAGTCTTTCTTCTGTTTATCAGGTAGACGGCAGTGATCAAGTTTTAGAGCTGGGGTTACTATAGTTCATTCGCACACTCCGCTTACTTTGCTTAGGAACTAGTTAAGCTACTTAGGCATTACAAGGAAGATAAATGTCACAATTTTTGCCTGAGTAGCATGTTAAGTAAAATTAGATTACATGATTCAACAAAGCACGGGTGTTTGGTGAATATCTGTTAGTCTTACCATAGTAGGAAGTAAATGATCTCTTAATTCTACATAATGAACCTATTGCAAAATCCAGGGGTCACATATGCGACTCAACATTATTAGAATGCAAATCTTCAGAGCCAGCCTCCTAAACTAAATAAATAATAATAATAATAATAATAATAATAATAATAATTTTCTTACAAACTGGGGAATTGGTTAAAGAGAATCCTGCAGATTAATATGGGTTTTGCAACCATACATTAATAATAGGAATAGCTGTTGATGGGGTGCAGTCTCAGCCAAGTGAAAGACATTTTGCGAGCTACTATCCTGACAAGAAGAGGAAAAAATCAAGAGTTGTTTTTTTTTTTTTTACACAGATGACTGATACAGCAGTCATCAGTCTAACTCCTACACCTTCAGGATGCAATGTGTGTAATAAACAGTGATTACTAAAAATATAAATATCACAGCATAAATAAAATGACTACATTAATTTTCAGATTATTCTAACACTAACACTTTGCCAACATCCTGTGAGTTGAAAAGCACAGATGACATGGCTTCATCATTCCTGAAACGACATTTTGAAAGTACACTAAAGCTGGGTTCTTTTTACCATCTTAACAGTGATAAGCCCTGGATTGAAACACATGCTGTGGATGATTACTGGATAGGAAGCAATGGTTACACAAGTGAATTTCACCATTCGACCAGGCTCCTTCCTCATCTATCAAACAGCAAAGCAAACCCATATAAGCTGCTTCAGAGAGAATAATATAGAGGAGGAACTGATTCAGAATGTGTAATTTGTTAGTAATAATATATTTGATGACAACTACGTGTTGATTAACTGATTATGGTTCTGAAACAGCAACACACACTGCAGAAGTCTCAATCTTACCAAGTGTATTTTCTTCATTTGTAGTTAAAATATTACTCAACATGTAGTTGTCATTGAATATATGTATTATTATTAACAAATTACATATTCTGAATCAGTTTCTCCTCTATATTATTTTGTTTTAATATGGTCTTATTTCAAGTGTGATGAGATATTTTGCTTAGAAATGAGAAAAATATACATGGTAAAATTTAGATGTTTGTATATGAGTAAAAAAAAATCTTCAGAAACAAAGAAAAGCATGCTGGGAGATTGTTAAACTTTTGTCCACTTCATAGAGTTCTCAGTTCTCACTGAGCCAAGTACAAAACAAACATGATTTTGGAATCATGGGCATCATCTAGTAAATTCATGTGAACAGAAGCTCACTGATGCTTTTAGAACTGCATATATAGGAAATGCCATCCCATACACAAATATAAACACACTTGTACACACAACTGGGTCTTTCTGTTTTGCCAACTCAACAGAAAAGGAGAGACAGAGACAGGGTGTGTGTGAGTTTGAGCCATGAACGACAGCTTCACTCTTTGCTCAGTAAATTCCAGGAGCTCAGACTTGGTTACATTAGCTTAAACCAGGGATCTGTCTAATGTGTGGTGTGCCTGTTATTCTATAGTTTGTGTGTGAGAGTTAAAAAAAAAAAAAGAAAAGTGCATCCGAATGTGAGACAATTACTAAAGACCATGTACAGGAAGTTGTTTTTGGACCCATTCATTCACTTTGACCTTAACTTTTGCAGAGTATTTTCATTTTTAAAAAATATGGGTTGTTATTGTTCATGTGGATGTGATAATGATGAAGCTAAGTTAAAAAAATAAATAAATATGGGTATAGGAAACCTGTAAATACCCATCGAGCACAATACATCACTGAAATAACAAAACCGTCCAACTTCCACTGGACTGATGTTTGTGGAAAACACTGTTGTCCATGGTAGTAAAGAGCATGCCTTGCTTTCACAGTAACCCCCCATGACCCTTTTAATGCACAACACATGACCCTTGTATCTCCCCTGTGTTATTTTTATCAGCATGAGCTTGGTGTAATTTGAAGTGGATGTTTCTTATCTTAAAAGTGAATATTTCCAGGAATGTACTCATGCCCACATACAGTACTATTAGTGCATGTGATGTATCCTTGAACAACCAGACTGACTTCACTTAGAGGTAATTCTCTGAAAAAATTGATTGTGTTCACAAACATTACTAATGACGACTGAACTTTGGAAACAAATACATTGGTAATCCTGTGCTTTTTTACTATATTGTGTGTGGGTTGTGTTCTGTTTGTGAATTTGTGGTTTATTTACCTCCACTGCCAGTGCACCCAGGCTTTCCAGAAGATTATCAGTTGCAGCTGCGACTTCCTGTACGACTTTGGGGTCCGACCTCACATCCTTCTGTGAGGGAGAAAGGGGGTCATCAGAGTGAAGGAAACAATTTACTTTTAATTTTTTCCATTTGAATTACATTTTTCTTAAATATATACCGTGGTTATTATCTCATGAGTATAGGTATAATAGGTATAAGCAGGTATAAATTCAAGTTTCCCATCATGTAGTGTGAAATAATGTAATGGTTTGGAAGAAACGCATAACAGAAAGGAGCAGGCTGCACTGCAAAAATCTAAATCTTACCAAGTGTATTTTTCTCATTTCTCATCCAAATATCTCATCACACTTAAAATAAAACATAATCAGCAAAAGTGTATCTTTTTAGTGAGCTATAAGAACTTATTTTTAGACAATAGATCTTCAAAATGTGATTTGACGAAAGCTTATCATTTTCACTTGATTTTTTTTTTGCTTAATTCAAGATTTTTTTGCTTAATTGAAGCAAAAAAAAATAAATCAAATGGAGCAAGTGAAAATTATTGGTAAGATTTCTTGAAATAAGATTTTCAAGATCTATTATCTCAAAATGAGTTCTTATATCTTACTGAAATGTATTATATATTTGGACTAGGAAAAAAATACACTTAGTAAGATTTTGATTTTTTCCATTGTGTGGTCAAAGGGAGATAGAGGTCAGGAGAGAGGGGAGCTGAGAAAGAACAGGTCAGGGTAGTTTTAACCACAAGAGTATGTTACTGTCACTCAAGTTGTTCTGTATGCGCGCCATCTACCACACTACTTTGTCAGCTGCTGGAATGTCTGACAGTTGATAAAGCACAGGTGTTGCTGAAGAAAAAGCAGCCATGCAGAAAGACAGAAAGATGGACCAGCTCACTCTGCTCTCATTTGTCGACTTTTGAACCTTTCGTTCTCTTAAACACATATACGCCCACACTGAAAGTCAGTAATGTCAGAATGCTGTATTGGGCAAGATTTCTTAACCTCAAATTTGGCACTGTTATGTTAGAATTTTTCACTATTGCATGAAAACGGTCAAAATCTGAGACACTTGTTCTGTGAAATACAGGATGTGGAAATGGATGAATCAGTGCCAAAAACTTACTTCAGTTAGAAAAACTTGGTTTAACTTGTAGAATTATGATTTTATTTCTAATTTCATTTCTAATTTCTTAAAAAAAAACAAAAAAAAACATCTGTTTCTACCTTACATTATTAGTTTAAAAAAATGACTGTTACAGAATATTTTGTTCACCTCTCACTGTTCTTTTACAAGATGACTCACAGATTTTAGGAAGGGGTGGGGGTTTAGGGGAAGGGGGAGTAAAGAGAATATGCTGGAAATAGGTTTTACTGTACTGGGAAAGGGCAGGGAGGATGTGTGGATGAACTGTAGAAAACACGTGAGCAAGCCGTTGTCGGGGTCATGGTCTGTTTTTGATTGTCTAGTCTCACTGTCACATTGCATTGAATTGGTCAATGTTTTTTATGTACAAGTAACTAATGACCGCCCGTCTCTGTACAGGTAAACTCCCACACTTCACAGATATGCGTGCATTTCTTGCTATGTGCTGTCCTGTTCATAATGTTTATACTTAAAGGGAGTATTAGTCCTCTGAATGCCTGACAGGAAAAAAAATGTTTATAGAAACAATATTAATAGTTTCTGGTGACGTGAGGGAGAGGGGCTCTGCTGTTTTTTTAATAATAGAGCTGCTGGCTGGGTGGTAGATATAACATTTGGGGAAATGCTTATACTGAGAATATTTAAAAGTTTATGGTTAATATAAAAAATAAACACGCTGACACACCATGGCAAAACTTACCCGAACTGGCTTGAGGAAGTCCAAGTTGGAGAGGAAGTGGCTCTGGGCCTTGTTTAGCCAATCACTGGAGGATTTGCAGATGATTTCTTGTGTCAAAAGGGACACGTTGCGGTCTGCAATGTGAACGAACTCCTCCAGCGGAGTGGTGTTACAGAGATCTCTCAGATGAAAACCAAAACCTTTAGTAAGCACCTATACAGGGATAAAAAACACACAGTGGATCAGAAAAGTGGAAAAAAAAGGAAAGAAGAAACAATTTCGACAATTTCCTGATACCATGATAATAAAACAGCTACATTTGAAGAAATTTTTTTGAAGAAATGCTACAAATGTTGGAGAAGAATCTTGCCAAGGGCATCTTCAGAAAGGCTATTAGACAAGCACTGTAATCCAGACAAAACTAGACTCCAAAAGACTCATCTTGGATTAATAAATATCCTTTTTTTTTATTAAATGTCAGTCGAAAAATGCTCATCTTTCTGGACCAATAACTGCGTTCCTACCATCTACAGTAAACTATATCTCAGCCAATGAAGCCTATTTTTACTATTCATACCTGTTTGTTTACCCATTTGTTTTCTTAATGACATGAATAGTGAGGTGGACTGGTGGACAGAAATATTTGTAAAAAAAAAAAAAAAAAAACAAGCAGAAACAGCTGAAGTCAGGAAGACACAGCAACAGAATGTCCTTTTCTGGTATACTATATCAGGGGATTCAAGAACTGAACAGACACTCTGTTTTCTCTGAAAGACTCAGAGAAGAAAAATAGGAGAGGAGCATTATAACTTATCTTCAAAATGTCCTTGACCAGTCAGTGTTATGCCTTCATGTGTATCTGACAACACAACACGCACACAGACACACTGCCATAGCTAGTAATCTTTTCACTGGAAAAAACATCATGGCTTATAAGAGTGGGTTTGGAGGACTGGAAATCACACTAACCAAATGAAGGACCATTCAAAACATATTGCAGCAATTTTTTTTGTTTCTATTTGAGTGTTTACTGATGTACTTTGTCTTACAGTAAAATTACACTTGGTAAAAACACACACTATTCCTGAAATAATGTTCTCTGTGAGCTTCCTAAATTAACGGGCATTTTAAACAATAAATACAATAGATTTATTGGGGGGGAAGGCTGACAATCAGATGGTGTAATGTGAATTTGTCTTTAAGCCACTGTCTCTGCACGTGAGGAGGAGAAATAGGGAGAGGGAGGAGGGAGAGGAGGAGCAGTCATGTGACTATAGCCCTCCAACAGCAGCTCAGGATGATGTGATGGATTGGGTGGGAAGCTGTTGTTGGGGTAGGGAAGCTTAATGATTCGATGTTTTTGATGGTTCCTTACGAAACAAACTTTAAAAAGGAGCAGGAGATGTCTGTTAAAATGTAGGTAATTATAGATGATGCTGAAAAGTATTTTGAGCAGGAAGAGATGAAGGGACTTAAAATAAAAGGAAACTGTTTTTTTTTCTAATTAATGGGATCAAATTGTAATATATATAAAAATGAAATTGGGAATGCTAAATTGAATAGAAAAATGAAACCTGAAAACCAATGGGTAAGGTTTTTGGTGCCATCAGCCCTTACGCCCACATAACCCCACCCACACTGATTTTTCTGCATGGTATTAAGGGCTTAGCTGTGCCACAGTAGACACTCTCAAAGCAAGGTCAGAAAGCTGTATGCTGTATAATAATATACTGCACTGATAGTGCTGTAAAATGAGCGGCCTGCAAAACTCTGCAATAACTTGGAATACATTTCTATTTTATATGGATTTATCCAATGAAATATGGAAAAATGCCAAAGGAGGAGGATGGACACTATAAAATGCTGTATGATGAGGTGTGTGTTCAAAGGGGGTGTTTTGTTGAAAACAGATGATGTGTTAAGGAGAAGAGAAAAACAAACAAAAAAAGTAAAATAGAATACCTTCTCCAGATTGACATCAGCCTCCACAATCTGTTTCAGTGCGTGATGAGGAAGTGAGGCATTGTGGTGAAGGAAATGGGAAAGGGTCTCATTGTCTCTCAAGAAGTCTTTCAGTTTGAAACCTGGGAGAAACAACAAAGATGTATGATTTCAAGCATAAAACATAAACAACAGCTGAATAGAACATAAGGAGTTTTAGTTTGGTTGTTGATAAGTAACCATGACATGTAGCTAGTACAGAGAGTACATCAAAACATTTCACTGACAGACAATACTTTTAAACAGTGTAATAAACTTGTAAATAATGCACTCCACTGGGAGAAATGTCCTTTCTCCTCTTAGGGCTTTTTGTACTTTCACCACATTCCAAAGAAGTCAATCCATTTCTGAAACTGGCTTGAGTCAGCTTGTGGTTGCACACATGAGCGCGCACACACTGTTCTTTTTCTTCGCTCTGAGTTTCAGACTCAGCTGGGGTTACTACCGGACAGTCAACTTTGGTATACATCCTGTCAAGCTGTCTTCCACCTTTGCCAATTTCCTCCTCACTGCACCTGACCTTTTACCTACTTTTATTCACTTGAATCACATTTTGCAGATCCCTCCCCCCCCGAGGAATTCACTTATAATCGTGATGACCATGGATGAAACTAGATAAGAGGAATTGCATATTATATACAACCCAACCCACAAGGTGCTGGTGTACAGCACTGTTATTTTAGGTACTAACATAGCTGTCTCTGTTATATAATTTTAGCTTTTATGTTAGCATGTCCTGACACTTCCAACTTAACTCATTACATCTTACCTACGGAGGCAATGTGTTCCTTTACTTTCCAGGTTTAAAACCAAATCATTTTTAAAGAATGAATGATAGTTGCTGCAGTCAGTTCAAGACCATGTCTGACTGTGATCTAATGGATTCTAATGTAAACTCTAGATGCCCTGATACTTAGTTCAACACATATTCTTCTCCCTTCCCCTTCCTTTGCCTTCATCTCCAGTAAATCTTTATCTACTTAGTTTTTTAGATTTAACATGACAGACAAACAGGAAGCACTTTGCTTCCAGTGCACTAAACCTCCCTTGAGAGGAAATGAAAGAGAACAGTGTGTTTCTCTGTGGTAACTGAGCACATGTTACTCACTCATAGAGCCCATGTGATTGTGCACCAAAATGTGGGCTATTTTAGAGTTAGGGTGTCCGCTTTTCAAACCCATCCACATTTACGCCAGTAATTCTTATTATCCTTGTGCCTCTCTTCATAATTTTTCCCTTGTGCACCTGTGCCTCTGCTTGCATGTATATGACCTCAAATCCCAGGGGGGAACAACTAGGGAGTGCTAATAAGATATAATCAGAGTCCCAAGTGGAGGTTATAGCTCCCGTGGTGCCCTACACATCCATAGACTCTTGAGAACACACAACAGTGGATGGTTCAACTTGTTAAAATGGAAAATCTATTACTACTTTACAATAGTCAGCAAAGATATATGTGCATTTCACTTGTTTTTTTCTTATCTGTATATTTGCACTCCCCTCTAAATCTAAAAGTCTGTGAGGCAAGACAACATAAGAATTCAATTCAATTCAATTCAATTTTAAGAAGTTGTTGGTGTTTTCACTTATGCTGGAGCCAGCTGGACAGAAGGCCAGGCCCTACTTCAATACAAGTCAGCACATGCTCTGGGTAATGCCCGAGTTTCATTTACATCATAGACTTTGCCAGCCAGTCCATCACTGGTCCAACTGGTTCAAGAGCAGGTTGTGATCAGTGGAAGCAGAAATATACCACAGCTTGGACAACAATCTTAATCAGGCTTGTATAAAAGCTGAAAATTATTAAAAGACTACTGGGGCATCAACATACAGATGGCTCCACAGTGGGTGGTCGACTAAATTCTGATTTCCTACCGTGTGAATGAGGAGCAGCTGTTGGATTGTGCCTGAAGATATCTGACTGCTGAGAGATACTTTTCTATATCAGAAGATATTAAGAAGAACACTTGAAATATGTCAATTTGACTGGACATTTCTTATTGTGGGCATTTCAAGTCTAAATTGTTTTTAAGACTTTTGTGTTAACAGTTGAGTTAGTTATAAAGAAATCAGGTAGTTGGTGAATTTCCTCATTGTGCCATCTCCCATTGTAACTACAGTCAGAGTAAAAGCAGTAGACTTATATTCAAAAGTGTCACATTTACAGGTAATGTGTAGAGCTTTAAACTAGGTACTCAAATGAGGTATTGAGGTAGGGAAATGCTAAACATGGAAAATGTTCTTGATTTCACAAGCCTACTTTTATTAAGACAGGTCAGATGATAGCTAGTGGGGTAAATTAAATAACCTGATATTGATCAAATCACATTTATCTGTTATTTATTTGTATGCCCAGTATAATATACTTTCTGTTCTCAGAATTTCACAGGACATCTTCAAAAATATTAACTACAACTACAACAACAACAACAACAACAACAACTCATTCCACTCTCTGAACCTTATCAGGACAAATCTTGTTTTCTGACCCCTTCCAGTTGCTGAATTATTAAGTAACATGTGAGGACCTCCCCACTCAGCTCTTTGATCCATGCTGTTATTCCTATAGCGTCACTCTGCAGCAGTGCTCTGTTTGCCTTCTCCTGCATTACACATGACTGTCCTTTACGTCAGTGGATTCTCAAGGATCACAAATAAATCAAGTTGGACTGGGCTCTGTCAGAAACCGTGCATTTAAAAAAAATCAATTATGATAGAGTACACAGTTGCACTGATGTCACATTAAAATTAAAATAACAGCCTAACATGCTTTGTTTATGACAGTTAAAACACGTCATCTGACCAATAGAATTATGACCATCTTATAACTACTCCCTCCTGCATCCTGTCTACTATTTAGAGAGTTAAGACATATAAGACAGCATTGATTACTGATGATATACACACATACACAAATAAACAAAGCATCGTTCTTTTTGATTTTCTCTTATGTATAATCTGTTTCATTTTTCAGGTCAGGCAAAGCTTTAGAGGCTCATTGCATAACATGTGTACCTCTCGGCTAACGGTACAGACAGTGGTAAAACAACAAAAACCTTGATTGTTCTGATTTGTTGCATAATTTCTAATTGTAGAATGGCTCAATATGGCCTTGCATTGGTGTCACATGTAAAACCTAGATAATATGTAGTAAATTATAGAAGCTGAATGACGACTGATTATCATGTGTGTTTGTGTGAAATGTTGTTAAAGCTCTGTAACAATAAGAAAAAAGAAAAAAGGACTAATTAGACTGAGGTTAGTAATTACATCCTTGCTTTTCTGTTGCTTAACTTTATACACCAGTTTACATAGTATTAAGGTTTTTCACCATGACAAGTTTTTTTCCTCATTTGTCTAGGTCTTTTTGTACACAAAGTGAGGAAACCTAGACTATTTTGTAGCATTGGGTCGATCTTATAATAAAGGACAGCTGGATTTTTTTTCTGAGCAAAGATTATTATTATTAGTCTTAGTGAGAGTTCTGTTTAGTTAAAAGTATCTGCAGTTGTCAACTCTACAGTATTTCTTATATTTAGGTTGCTTTCAGTGAGTCAGCACAGTGTAGCCCTCAACAAAATGTTATTTTAAAATTATGACCTTCCTCTACTCCGGAACAGCCAGGTAATGATGATTCTCTTTCTCTCTCTCTCTCTCTCTCTCTCTCTCTCTCTCTCTCTTCCTCACTCCCACTCTTTCCCTTTTCCCCCAAATTAACTGTTCAAACTACAGAAGGGGCTATATTAGTGATAGAACACGCCTGTCATATGTTGTCTGGAAGTGACAATCATGTGGCCAGGATTAACTTTCAAAATGTAGAATTGTTACCAGATCTTTGCTGTGATTGAAAGAATTGGCATCACATTTACTGGTACGCAATAACAGGGGCAGAGCTATAACACCCACTGATGTCTGGGACACTGCTGGCAGGCAAAGATAAGGAAGGCAGAGGCCATGCCCCTGCAATGAGGCTCAGGGGGAACATCATCTGAACGTCATCTACTGCACTGCAAAACGGCTATGTCTATTTGGTGATGTTCTTCATTCATGTTGTACTGACACGCAAACAACAGTTTTTTATTTTGAAAAGAGACATGTAAAAAGCAATTGTTAGTTGTTTTCAACCTTGAAATATGATCAAATTGTTACTCAAATGCAGAAGTAGCTTGAATGAATATATTTAAAAAGAGAAACTACCTCCATTTTGTAAGGCCATCATTTTAGTAGGAGCTGAAATGATAAACAGCTACACTGAGGTTTTTGGTTCATGTCAAAACTACTTTGGCTTCACTAAAACCACTAACTAATGATCAGTGCAAAGTTTTCCCCGAACTGTACCAAATAGTTTGACAGTAATATGTGAGAAAAATTAAGGTGTGGGCCACTCAAGGTTATCATCATATCTATATATACATTTTGTTCAAATCATCAGACAGGAAGAAAGACATCTGAATGAATGAACAAGTGCGTAATTTCAGCAGACATCCAAAAACTTTTAACAGAAAAATCTGATAACTTAAGCATTTCCTTACGTGCAGTGTTTTTCTGCAGTTTCCTGAGAGCCCTGACCAGCCCCTTGTAGCCCTCATAGCTCTTATCATTCTGAGTGTACAGCAGGATCTTCTTAGCATCAGTGAAGAGACGGGAAATTCTGGTGGGAGACAAGACAGACACAAAATTAGAGACACTATGGGATGCGATCCAGCAGAAATCATAGTCTGCAGGGATTTCTACTCAGTGAAAATCTTGTAGGGAAATACATTATATGAATGAGTGGTGAAAAGATAGAATCATTCAATAGCATTTAACTTCATTTACTATAAATTAATAATGTTATTAACAAAGTTATGGAAAACAAACTGAATAAGCATGTTGCTCACATAGAGTCATTGAAGTTTCCCACCACCCCTGGACTCTCTCCAGGTGTTGAGGAGCGAAAGCAGGGGTTGTTGGCATTGCAGATGATGCCCTGTACCCAGGGCAGTGTACCAGCTGAGGGCATAGCCTTGTTAGGAAAATGGCCTGAAAGGTTGACAGAGAACAATACTGGATATAAGTGCCATAAAATGGATTAACACCTTGGGAAGACGATATTTCATTTCATTTCATTTCTTTATTTCATTCATTTATAAAATAAAAATAAAACAAACAATATAAAATAAATACAAACATTCT
>JAPTYR010000001.1:17864393-17874541 GCA_029814505.1 Siphamia roseigaster | reverse complement strand
AGCCTCTGAATGTCCAAATGAGTCAAATCTGATCACCATAAAAAGATGATAAACTGTATTTTGCACCAATATTTAACATGGATTGATAGGATTAGTGGATGGATAGGTATTTAAAATTTATACAAGTAGATGGTTTTAGATACCAATGGATGTTTGGATCTTTATGGGTTGAAAAAAAAAAAGAAGTTAAATATTACTCATAGGAACAACAGGGTTTAACACAGACCATTCATTATCAATTTTCCTTCCAAAATTATGAAAATTCTGAACATAATCTTCTTTGCTATCTTCTGTTATCTTCTTCACTGATCTCATTTGATTAGTGTGTTAATAAGGTGACACCAAAATTGCTGTCAGCCTCAGTCACCTGCAATATTCGTAAATTTCAACCCAGAAAAAAACAAATGTGGGATGTATTTGTGTAATAATGAACTTATAAATTTACAAAACAGTTTAATTTCGAAATTTCTACAAACACATTTCTATCAAGCAATATCAATGTGATGCTAAAATGTGACAGATTTGAAACGTGTCAAAAAAAATGAAGTCTGAAATGACGTTTAGCAGCAAGAATTTCCCGAAACACCCCCCCCCGACAATATATCAATCAGTCAATCAGTTTGTCACTCCATTACCCAGTCAGTCATTCTGTCCACCCAAACAGCACTTATTCCTAGTATAATTTTGAACCAGTTTGGATGCTCCATACAGTACCTACAGCCTCAACGACAACTACACAGAAGGAAATTAACTGCTTACCCTGTAGACAGAACCATACACTCGCAGATGTTTTTCCTCATAAACGCTCTTATTGCTGCAACATGTTCTTTGTTCCCCCAAGAGTTTTCTTACAGGTCCACTGACTCGAAAATGTGTTTCCTAAAACCTTTTAGTTGTCTTCAGTATCTCTCTATGCAGTTTTATAATGTAACAAATCTATTAAAACGTATTTGTTGTGAATTCAATACTTTATTAACAGATCAATTTATTAGTCAGGCTATATGTTTAACTCTTACTCAGACACTATTGATCAGTACACTGCAACACCAGAAATGTATTATTTTACTGCATACATTAATTGCCATTACTTTTTCAGTTTCAGTTTGTTGATTGTTAATGAGCTTCAGAACCTCAACTGAGTTTGACACTGGATGAGCAGTGTTTTTTTTTTTCTCCTTCCCAGCCAAATAACAAGTACCCCAGCAACTCTGAATTATACACATTTTATTTCTAATGCTTTTTTGCTCATTACTATAATGATGTGAGTTTCAGGACAGAAAATCTTTTACCTGACAAAAAAAGGACTCACATATAGACTTTCACGAAACTTTCAAAGACTCCCTTCATTCATGTAGTTTTGTCTAAACATACACACATCTGTGTCCACAGTCTCCAACTAACAGGGACTGTCAGATACTTTAAAGAGGTTATAAATTCCCACAGCACATACCACAAAAAACTAACAATAACCAAAACCATGAATGAATTGATACTGTTATTAGAGGTAATTCATTTATCAGACAGGGGTAGTTGTTTGTTTACCTCCTAGTTGCATGAAAAATCAATAAAAGATCGCAATCTCGATTCAAACATGTATACGATCTGATTTCTAAACACGGACGATTCTTAAGCATTTTATGTCACAGGTTACATTAATGCCCACAAACACAGAACCGCTGCCTCCTTTAACCAGTGGTAATACTTTGTTCCAACACCAGCTCCTGCTGCTGTGACTGAGGGAAGGAAGAGTGAATTACAGCAGAGGAACGTCTTTGGTAAAAACAGTGAAAAGGATAAAAACCCCAGTGGTCGTGGTGGAGTCACCCAGACTGTAGTCAAACCGAACTGGAGTTTTAAAAATTGGACTATATTTGTGCAAGATAACATGGTTCAAAATCAAGTTAATTATGGCATGTACGTGGAACCCACGCCTCACTTGACTATTGACTGGCCTGGACACTCCCCCTCCTGGAAGAGATCAGAGACGCAGCATGACGAAATGCAAGTTACGTTTAACACAAACAGAGTGTACAGTACGTGTGAAATGTCCTGAGCTGCTGTATCATTGTTGTCCATATCTCGTTATTGTCCTCCTTCTTCTAAGTCTGCTTCACATCTGCCGCATTTGTTTATTAATTGTTCTTTATCTATGGCGCCAACCAGAAGAATGCCAATGTGGCACCACCTAGTGTCTAGGAGTCCACCATACCTCACTTCATAATTTGATTCTCTTGCTGCACATATAAACTCTGATTTCTGGGAAACACCAGTTATGTCCTTAGAAGAGGTCTGCAATGGGACAGGACTCCTGCGGGAACTGCGGGACGCGGCGCAAAAGCATCCATATTTGAGTCCATATTTGACAGCCTCTTGTGGGCGTGGGCGGGAATGGAGAGGTGTGCTTGTGGGAGCGGGACATAGGCATGTTCTCTGGAGGCCTGCTAAGTATACATTTGCTCCTCGGACTTAATATCCGTGATGCTGAGGGGGATTCAGAGTCACCTCCAACAAAAAAGGTGACTTTTTAGGATTTTGCAGAATGAGAAGGCACAGGTACTACAAGCCACTTGGAGATACCTCTAGACACGGAGATACTGGAGTATTTAAAAGTCAAGCTCGACGGAGAAGGATCACACGGCTTAAAGGTTGTTCTCCTCTGGTGGAAGAAGCAATGCCATGAATTTCCTACTCTGAGCAAATTGGCAGGTCATGTGCTCTGCGTTCCAGCATCCAATACCGTCGGAACACGCTTTCAGTATTTGCGGCTGCATTCTGGAGCAGCGACGCAGTCTACTGAAGCCCATGTCGATGAAGAACATTCTGTTCCTCCATGGACATGTAGAGTAGCACAAGACATTCTCAGAAATATCATATTATTAAAAAAAAAAAATCAAAGCATTAGAGAATTTTTTGTAAATGATTAACAACATATGATTATAAATACAGTTACAAATGTTTGTAAATATCTAAGAAATGTTATCTTATTTTAACATATTACCTACACATTTACAGAAAAGTGTTAATGCTTTGTTCATCATCAGTTCATTATTATTAATGTTTTATAAGCATACATTATTATAATGTGTTAACATAAAAAAACAGTCAGATCAATACCCACTCCCAATAAAATTTAAGTGACATCACATCATGACATTGTGTTTTCATTCCTGTCATCAGTGATTCCTTAACAGCTACGATGCACTTTATTTAACATCACTTTGCATGGCAGCACAGGTACACATTTGGAGAAAAAGAAAACAAACACACACAAAAGCTTAAGGATAATACCCAAAAGATGACAGGGACAGGAAATAACTTAATAAGGTAGGCAAAAAAAACTTACTTTTATTTTCAGAGACTGTTATCAACTCGCATTAATGTGTGTGTTGAGTGTGCATGTGATGGTGTGTCTGTGTGAATGACAATGACAGTGAGTACATTGCAAGGGGGGCCATTCTTCTGTTAATTACTGAGTTAATGACACGCTATGCTCCAGTGGACACTCAACATGGCAGGCCCACGCACGCACATACACAAGGATAATGGCTAACTCTGCTTTGGTGCTCACGCAATGTGGCAGGCTGCTATGCAAAGAGCTTGACAGCGCGATAGCAGGCTAACAATGATGCACACACAAACACACAAGGCAGCAGCTGACAGGGAACCTCATCAAACCAGCTTTAATGAAGTCACTTCTCCCAAATAGAAGAGGGGGAAAAAGGAAGGATGAGAGGAGGAGGGGAGGAAAGGAGGACAAGGTCGCCTGGATTGATGACGCTCATTAGCCTAATAAGGTACTTTAATGAAGCGGACCCAACACTATGGTGTGGCACCAAGTCTGAAGACACACACATACATGCACATACCTCACTGACTTCGCTAGTTTGTGTTGTCCCTTGTATTTACACATGAACACAGCTATTTTTGTTAGTCTGTGTCCTTTGTTTCTCTGGCAGACAGGAACCAACTAAAGTCCAGACCCAGATACTCATAGATGAACTTCATAAAAAACGAGGTCCACATACAATCATACTGTACATATATAAACTGTATACAGTGGGGCATCCCATTTATTTGTGATACATTGCATTAAAGTGATACTCGAGTTTCCTTTTTTTACATTGGGCCTCATTTCCAAGTGAGCCAGAGTGTATTAAACGTGTAGATAAAGTTGTTTTTTTTTAGATTCCATGCAGTCAGAGGTAGCTGTTGCTAGGCTAGTGAAAGTGAACGTATGTCAGGTAGCCGGACACCAACACTGCCATAATCCAGTACAAGAAAGCACCCAAAGAAAATCAGTTATTATGCCAGGCTGTCGATGAAAATATCTGTGTTGATAGAATGATTAAGGAGGTAAAACAACCTTGCGTTTGTTTGATCACCAACAGTTATTTGTACTTCCTGTTTGAAAGCTTAACAGCAGCGGATTCATTTCACACACACACAGAGCCGTTTACCGTCAACTGTCAAAGTTACGAGCACGGGGCCTGTTCAAAGTACGGAAATATTTGATAAATTGGAAAAAAACGACCCAGACCTGCTGGATCCAACGGCCAGTTGTCAGTACGGTAAGTGGTGTACCGTAAAAATGTTTAGAGATTTGTCCAATATTTATTGAATGAAGGAACGTAGCGTTTAGTCGATGTATTCAAATGTGATCAGTCAGATTATCACAGACGGACTTCATATCTGTTGTGTAAACTAGGTCTGTAATAACACTGCTTTACCATGTTGTCCCGTCGTGGTTTTTGATCCGCTATTCTATCTGTAGTAGCTACATCTCTGACCAGTCCCTGATGAAGTGGGCTGGTCGTATCACAACTGACGAGAGCGAAGTAAAATTCTGCCGCTGCTAATAAATTAGTCCCTCAGTATGCGGCAACTGGTGTGATGTAAGGTCCGTTTGGTTTCAAACATTATTCTATCACCACAAACATTTACACTCACAGCCTGGAATAATAACGGCTTTACTTTGGGCGTTTTCTTTGCCTGGGTATGGATGTTTTGGTGGCCGGCTACCTGACGTACGTTCACTTTCGCTAGCCTAGCAACAGCCACCTCCAATTTTACAATTTCCATTCCTTCCAATCTGATGAAAAATCTGACGCCTTCATTAGGTACGGATCCTGTCCTATATACTGTGCTACCAAGTCCTCATACTTCCTCCGACAAATCGGTTCCAAATTTTAGCAATAATCACTGAGCGCTATTTCTACTGTCATTATTTGTCTGTACGTCTTTGCATTAGAAATCCACTTCCTGCCCACCAGCCGGAAGTCGCGCGTTCGCATGGTCGCATGACTGAAACCCTGCTATTGAGTGAGGCATGTTGGACTCCCAGACACAAGGTGGAGCTACACACCCTTTGACGTTTATATTTGTCTGTCTGGCGTCATGGATAAAGAGCAGTCTGTAAACAAAGGCGTCAGATTTGAACCAGACGTAGGGTGACAACACCCAGAAGATATGGACGATACAGCAGCTCAGGACATTTGGGACAAACTTCTTCCTTGTTCCTCAACTTTTTCTTCTGTTATGTCGTGACTGGTCCCTTACTGAAGGGGGTGTGTCCAGGCCAGTCAACGGTCAGGCTAATCGTGGTTTGAATATACACTACATAATGAAAGTATAGTCTGACCTGCCTTGACTCTTATCTGAGTCTGATCTGGGTTCAGCCTTTGCGTCTGTAACAACTTTAACTCTTCTGGGAAGGTTTATGGGAATTTCGGACCATTCCTCCAGAAGCATTAGTGAGATCACACAGTGATATCTGACAGAAGACCTGGGTCTAACCCTGGCTCTGTCTGTGCTCTAATTCATCCCAAAACTGTTGTATGGGGTTAAAGGTCAGGACTGTGTTCAGTCCAGTTCATCCACATCACACTCCCTCATCCATGTTTTTATGGACCTCACTTTGTGCACTGGTACATAGTCCTGTTTGAAGAATAAGGGGCCATCCCCAAACTGTTCCCATAAACTTGGGAACATGGGCATGTCCGAAGTCTCCTGCTGCTGAAGGAGATTTTTGACAACACAGCCTTTCCATTGGTAAGGTTTATCTGTGGAAAAGTTGTGACATCCAAAAATCCTTCTGACACACCAGACATTTCTACCAAAAAAATAAGTCATCACTGTCACTTTTGACTGAGGGTGCTTTGACACCTATAGTTGGATTTCTTTGGTCTGCACCAGTCATAAAATGTCCCAATGTATCAAACAGACAAGGATACAGTTTGCTTTTATATATGCATAGTTCTAAATGGACCGACCATCTGTACCAATGTTCAGAAAAACACACCACTTACTTCCATCCCGGAGGAACAGGTTTGGATTGCAGTCATGGCCCTGATCCTTGCCCATTACGCTGCAAGTGTCAGTTGTTTTCTGAAAATTCAATTTGAACATGATTGGCGGTTGCAATTTGAAAACTACTTATGTATTTGACACGGCGCATCGCACACCACATCACAAGAGACGTGCTCTCATCCAGAATCATTTCATCACGAGCCAGCGATCTTCTTGCCGATCCATCAGGTATTTCACTGGTCTATCAACACAGCCTATACCAGTGGTTCTCAAATCCGGTCCTCGGGCCCCACTCTCCTGCATTTTTTTTTTTAGATGTCACCCTGCTGCAACACACCAGATTTAAATGATCAGTTCCGTCATGCTGCTCTGCTGAAGCCTGATAACGACCCACTGCTTTGAATCAGGTGTGGGTAACATCTAAAACATGCAGGACGGTGGGCCCGAGGACCGGATTTGAGGAACACTGGCCTAGACACACATTTATAACCCCAACCCATAATGCGTTTAACTAGACAGTTTGGTGTGGTTGCTTTCACATCAGAGGAACCGTACCAAAGTACAGCAGAAAACATGGTCTCAGACCTGCCTGAAGGGGTGGTCTGGAACCAGTTCATCTGGTGCGCGCCAAAGTACTAAGATTGCATTCATTCCAATGCAAATGAACAGAACTAAGCTCCTTTGGTTCGAATGGACTGATTGGTGCACACCAAATGCTGTAGATGTGAGAGTAGTTCTACACGCAGTTACAGAACACTGCAACATTGTATTAAACTCCTATGGATTAAGAATGGGATGTCACATAAATATAATTCAAGGCCGGTGGGTGAGTACTTTTGGCAATATAGTACATGCAGGGAAAGTTGGATTTAGAACCACATTATCCAGCACCAATAGTCCGATTACAAAACTCCATTTGGGTTCAACTACAGTCCAGCTAAGGTGTAGACATGGATTTGAAAACTAAAGCTATTACCTAAACTAAGGCAATAAGGGGAATTTCTGTTAGTGCATGTAAATGTAGTGATTGACTGCTTACGGTGTTGGAACTAAATCCTGTTCTTGTATCCCCTTTTCTCACCTCTATCCTTTTCTACTCCATTTCAGGCAAAGAGCCATGATATCTTCTACATCTGGTTGACCAAACTGTGTGCCCATCGAGTTTTCAGGAAAAATGAGGCCATGAGTGTCCATCGTGGAGTCCTTCACGCTCTGTCTTTGGGCCAGAGCACACTGCCAACCATGGCTACTTTTGCACAAACGAACAGATCCACCGTAAGTACGGATTCACACGAACCCAGATATTAACAGTTCCCTGGGTTATACTGTGAAACTGTTCCTAAAAACGGGACATGAGGCTAAAAATTCAACCCAGGTGTAGATGAATGTTGACGCAAGTTTGGAAGCACTTTGGGTCCATTTGAAATTAAATGCTGAGAAACTTGTGTTACTTAATTTCTAGGGCAGTCAAAATTAATGCAGGTGAATCCTTCATGATTAATCTGATTAAAAGATTTAATGCAGTTAAATAGAACAGTTTAGTTTTGTTGAAACTGTCAAAGATGAACAAACACGATAACTTGATATATAAATGTTTTTGCATACGTTTGGGATATTTAATCAAATTTTTGAAAGGTTTTTTTTTTGGTGTTAGTTTGCATGTTTTGGATTTTTCTCCTGGAAAAGTGACTGATACTAAAATAAACTCCATCTCACAGAACCCATGGAAAGCCTTGTTGTCTCTACTATGTAGCCATGCACTTTACATTTCTCCACATTTTTATTTGGAGTAACTTATTTGTTTTTCTGTTGTTGGTGGTCTTACTTCAGTTTACAATGGAATTTTTAGACCATTGTTCATTTTCTAGCTCCTCACTTGTTATTAAGGGGTGATTTTGTTTGGCATTTCTGTGGCTGACCTACTAAGCTGCAGCAGATGTAATGTTTGACCACTTGAAATAAATAAAAAATATAATAATGAAACTTGTTTTTTTATTGTTATTGCTTCAAAAACACTTGGTCTTAGTTAAAAATAATATAGTTTGCAGTATTTTATGTTTGATGGGCAAATATGATGCACTGTTTCATTGTTTACCTATTGATTGATTAACACAACATTAAATCAAACCATAATTTTTTTTTTTTACTTTTACTTTCAGTACTTAAGTATTTTTAAAGGCAGATACTTTTATACTTCTACTCAAGTAAAAAAAATGAATCGGATACTTTTACTTGAGTAATATTTAACGCAAGGTATCTGTACTTTTACTCAAATACATGGTTGGTGTACTTCGTCCACCACTGGTTGTGTTTGCTTTTGGTATCTATCTATCTATCTATCTATCTAGAGGCAGGTTTATATTTCCTTCATTAACCTGAGGAAACTGTACATGTTCATTTCTGTACACTTCCTTGTTGTAAGCAGCTATAATGAACTAATTGGAGATCACAGATGTGTTATAATATGATACTCCTAAAGTCAATGATAATGTGCCAGTGTTGATCAGACTGTAGGTCAGGTTGTCTAAATGGAAACCACCAGAGCTGCCAACTCTTCCAGATCGCATCTGCAGTGACACTGTTCTATGGAGCTCTCTCAAGTGGGTTAAGTGAAAATCTCCACTGGAGCGACATCTTTAAGTGTTAGCAATTGAAGGTGTCATATGTAGCCAGTAGCTGTTGATCAAATTAACACTCCTACTCAGCAAAACAGTACAGACTTGGATGGGTGGATGGATGGATGGATGGATGGATGGAGCTTTCTTTTGTGTATATTTTGTGTAAAAAAAAAAAAGTAAAAACCCAGTAATCCCTTAAAATATGTTATATTTTGCCAAGTAAGTGATGATACTGTATATGTGTCAGACTACAAACTATACTTTCTACCGTGTCTCACAGTTTGCACATTAATATTTTCAGAATTTCAGCCTCAAACCACAATCACCAGACATGTTTTAAATAATATACAGTCAAGCCAGAGCACAGCCACAGCAATATTTCATAACAGAAGAATCGTAAGTTCATTAGAAAAGTAAAGGCAAGACAAGAGAAGACAAGGAAAGAGAACAGAAATGGTAGAAAAAGAAAGGAACCAAGAATAAAAGAACAGAAAAGAAAAGGAAGAAAAATTGAGAAGCAAAGAAAAGAAATTGAAATGAACGAAATGGAAATAAAACAACCGTACAGAAAAGAAAAAAAAGAGAATTGGGGAAAAAAAGAAATGAAAAGAAATAGGACAAGAACAGCGAAGAAATGAAAGACAGAAGCAAAGAAATAAAAAGAAAAGAAAACAGAAGCATATTTCCTTCATGGTGTGGTGCAGTCATTTGCTCATATTTCCACAGTGGTGTTCTAAACTCCACAGAATCCCCAAACAGAACTTCTCCTCCATGTTCTTCTGTGACTCCCACAGACTCAGACCTGCTCCACTGCAGGTGTGGCTGTAAAAACAGCCGTTCCACTCCACATCCACCCAGGAAATGATCCAATTAAGTATTCATGTGATTAAGCCTCTGTGCACAGAGTTTACACTGCAGCGTATGTGTTATAATGTGTGTTCTGATCCAATACAGCATCACTGGTTGGGCCTTTTATTATGAAATAACCTGATTAAACAACAAACAGTAAATTATTTCGTGTTCTATCAGATGCAAAACCAAACATTTCTCTGCAGTTTTTTTTAAAAATGTAGGTTTAGTTTTCAGTTTAGTTGAAGCCCTGAGGAGTCCGAGTGTACTTTGGCTGATTTTGAATACTGATTTTGAGAATATGCTTCTCATTTAAACTTTTCTTAAAAACATCATCTCACCTTGGTGACTTTTGAGCCTTTTTTAACATATACT
>JAPTYR010000001.1:17444871-17456906 GCA_029814505.1 Siphamia roseigaster | reverse complement strand
CTGGGGCCGCTGCAAGAGGAAGCACTTGTCAAAATGTCGAGGAAGAAAGCCCCACTAAGTAACTATTGGAATTCCACCACCACGTCCAAAAACATTCAAACTGACCTGCCAAAATGTGCATGGGAAAAGTGGCTGCAGGAGGCAGAGGTGGGTAATCCCAGGTTCATCAAGTCAAAAGTCCTGCCATGTATTGGTTCCACCCTGTTCACTGAACCAGCCCATTTTGATGAGCACAATGCCTCATTGAGGTAAATGGGATAAATAGTGGAATCACCTGTGTATTGTATTAATTTGTTAATAAAAACACTTTTGCCGTATTTGTTTGTCCATGTTAAATCTAATTAACCCATGATATTTTTGTGTCAGTTCCCAAATGTGTTTTCTTTCTATTTAACCTTTCCTAAGTAATTCATCATCATTTATTATATTATCCTCTGTATTTTCATTTTTCATTGTAAATTGTGGATTTCCTTATGTGTAATTCCCTATATTTCACCAAGATGTTCATGAACATTCAGAGTAAACTCAAAGATCAAAATAGATCAAATCTATCATTAACTGAACATAAACCCAGAGTGTCTTTCCACTGTCATTGATCCAGCTCCATAGGTTTTGCTGGTGAATCAATGTATAGAAGATGTTTAGAAGGTGTTTTTACATTCACTAAACATTCACTGAACATCCAAATGGGTCATATCTGATAGACATGAAAATATTTCAAATTGAATTTAACACCTGTTATTTACATGTATTGATATAATTCATGGATCAACAGGTATTAATCATTTTAGAGCAGTGGCTGACACTGCTTGCTGGTGGATGTTAGGGTCTTGGATTTTAATGTCATGGACTTTAAAAGTATTTCATTTATTTAGCATCTGTAAACATGCAAGGAAGTTAAACTGACCCAATAGATAGTAGAAGAGCTATAAATAAATACAATTTTTTTTTCAAAGTTAGCATTTGTAAATATATGTATTCATATAATTGCTCTCCACTCTGCCTTAAAAAGGCAAACAACTGCTACTGTACACAAAGAAAGGCTGAAACTCTAAATTCTTCATTCTGGACTGATTGTGTCACTTTTTATCACTCTTCTTTTACTTCTATTTGTCATGTGAGTGTGACTCTGGGTTTGGCTTCATAGGCCATGATTTATGTATAGTGACAATTCTCTGCATCTTTTTCTGTCATCCAGTGTCCCAAGAAAAGTCCAAGAAAAAGGGCAGAAATATGGAGGAAGAATTCTGCAATGATACAATTCATAAAGCAGGGAACCAAATGTATTTGAGAGGATAGGGAAATTAGATGGATTGTCCTGCTTGTACTGGTTCTGACAGACACATAAAGGGGTAGAAATAGTTAGACACTGGGGTTTTCTGCTGCTCCATCTGGAGTGAATGTCAAGCCATCAGGTTTTGGCTGAGGTCTCTCATTCAATGTAAATGGGGTTTCCACTATAAATGCCTGAGACTACTGCTACATTATGTTTGCAGAGGCTGGGGCACCCTGATAACAGTGCACTTTCTCCCTCCACTTTCTTCTACTCACTTTTGTTTTTTAATTTCTTCCACATTATGTCTATCTACATTCTACGTGTCTATCAGTACTTTTGTTCCTTTAGTTTATCATCATCCATCAGCCATCTGTGTCTGTTTTGTCTGACTTTCTTTTCCTCTCACCGGCTCACCCTGACTCAGGCCCAATCCCAATTCTATTTTGTACCCCTACCCCTTCCCCTACCCCTTGCCCCTTCAAAAGGAGGGCTAGGGGTAGGGCTTGAAAAGGGAGGCCCTACGAAATGGGACACCCCTCCACACTCGCCTACGTCACTAGTTCAACTAGTGACGTTTCAGCAACACTGAAACCTTGTGTATTATTTCTGTGAAATGACAGTTGGAAATGTTGTTGCTCCAACCAAGTTTTTGTCCAACCAAGTTTTTTGTCCAAGTGCAATAAATTTCAGATAGAAAAATCAGATCAATTTGTTTCAGATGTCATTAATATGAAGTTAAGAATGCATCATGCTCAAACATTTTCCTTTCACTTTTTTATTTGTGCAAACAGGATAAGATGGTAAAGTGTCAAAGTGCATTCAAGTGACTGAGGAGAAACTGTAAAGTGTTTAAGTACAATAAAGTTGATGAGAACTATACAGTAAAGTGAATGAGGAAAACCTGTGAGTACAACCAAGTGAAAAGATAGTAAAGTGGCACAGTATTAATTAATAACAAAAGCTACACAATATGAGACGACATGAAAATGGGCATAAAATATTAATCAACAAATATAATGCAGTGGAAAGACTGTAAAGTGGAAAGACTGTAAAGTGGATAAGGATAATCTGTAAGTACAAGCAAGTGGATGAGAAGATAGTGAAGTGGCAAAGTATGGATAAACAATAAAAAACCTACACAATATGAAACTGAATGAACATGGGCATGAAATATTAAATACAATGCAGTTGAAAAACAGTAAAGTGGCAAAGTGTTGAGGTACTTGTGGTTGACAAAAAACAGCTACAAACTACAAAAAAGATAAACAACAATTATAACAATAACACTTTGGATTTGCCCTTTCAAAAATACCCATGGTCGCTTAACAAGATGTCTCTGTGTGTGTAGGTGCGTGTGTTTGAATATGTAGATGTGTGTGCTTGCCATTGGTGTTGAGTAACATTCAACAATCTACGACTTTTCTACCAAGCGCTCAAACAAGGTTAGAAAACGGTCCGTCTTCTCCAGCATCTCCTTGTGGCGCCTCTCCTCTTTCTCACTCTCCTTCATCAGGAACTCCATGAAAGGGTCTTGGGTCTTCCTCCTCTTTGCCGGTGGGGACGAGAATGACGATGCTGATGGTGAAGGGGATGGGGGAGCTCGTCTGGCTGTATCGGTAGCACAGCTGCTGGGCTCCACAGTGTCCTCCTGACAGAACAAGACATGACAAACACATTATATAACAATTTATTTCATCCAATGCACAAGAGATGTTACAGAATTAGTTACTAAGGGCTGTGTGTGTGATCAAGCCATGAAAATAACAATACATTAACAAATCATTCTTAAAGACCGATAAATAGTCCAAGATGAACAAGTAATGTATGGCTGTATGCTTACTGTAGCAGTTGGGATGTTTTCCTCCGCTGCTCCTGCATCCACCAACACCGGAGGGTCCATGCATGGCCTTGCACCCAACACTTCGTGCATGTCTTCAAAGTACTGCCAGTTGTTGGCAGTGGTCTCGCCTGCATCGGTCCCTGCACCAGAGTTGCCAGTTTTCAGCTCCTGTAGTAAGCAAAACAGTGAAAACTCCATTGTTAATACCATGCACATCGGAATCTTCTCAGACCAAATGATTTTCGTGTACTTAAAGCAGGGCTTCTCCCAGCACACTCTAGTAATGCAGCCACCAAGGACAAGGTCCTCCGAAAAGACCACCATGACTAGATAATTTTCTGTGGGAAACTCTGTGTAGGACATTGATCATTGGTTACCATGTACTTTTTCTTCAAATTCTCCCACTTCTTCGACACCTGCTGGGAGGACACCTTCCCCTCGAGCTCCAACTCGCTGATTAGTACCCTGTTGCAAATGGAGTAATAACATATGAGGTGGGCATAACACATGCAGCTCCAGCTCATTGATCAGCGTCCTGTGTATGATGAGTGGGTCAATAAACACGTTAAAAACACTAAACACAACCAATGAAACAAACAAGTCATTATGAGCCACCCAGAACTTAAAAAAATACTCACTGCCATTGCTGTTTCGCTGCTGCTTTCGACTTCAGGAAGCGTGCCTCGTTGTCGGCGCGAAACCGAATGAGTTTCTTTGTTTGAGCTTGAGTCCCTGTGAAACACACGGTATAATAGTAAGCGAAATGTCGCACACAACACTCAAAACAGCTTATTTGTGGCCAAAACAACTGCATTGCTTGTAAATACTCTGGTTGCATTTTTTTTTACAAAACCGAATCAGTCCCTTTGTTTGGACATGAGTTCCAGTGAAACACACGGTCATACTTGTGATGATAGCGAAATGACGTTAATAAACACGCAGAAACAGCTCAAAAACAAAAAAAAAACAGCTTGTTTGTGGCCAGAACAACTACGTTTCTAGTAAAATACTACGGTTGCACGTTTTTGTTTTTCTTAACAAAGGAGATCTGCATTGTTCAACATTCACAAAAGTCCATGCATTGTTTTGCTACTCCACGTTAACCTAGCGATTTTTCCACCAACGTTTTGTGGATAAAGATATCACGACATACTGCGACAATCTCAAACTTTATAAAACACTTCATTTATAACACTTAATCAACAGTTGTAATTACAACAAAAATAATACTCACACTTGTGTACGCTGGAAGTTGCCGCCGCCATTTTTAAAATGCTCTTGTGTTGTTCTTCTGGCAATGTCGTGTTGTCTTATGGGAAATGTCGCGTTGTATTATGGGAAATGTTTCGTAGCCCTATCTTTGGAGTGAGGTCGCCCGAATCCCTCCCTTTCGAGGGGTACAAAGCCGATCCCCTCCCCCTACCCCTACGTGCTAAAGAGAATTGGGACAGCCCTACCCCTTCACGTGAACGCGCAAAACGGAGGGGTAGGGGTAAGGGGTAGGGCCAAGGGGTGAATTGGGATTCAGCCTCAGTCTATTAACCTACTACCATCAGATGAACTGATACTCATGAAGCTTTCTTGTAAGTCTTCAAATAAGTTCATGCCTTGACTTTTTAAAATATATTTCATTTAGCAGTTTTTAGTTATGTGTTATGTTACAGATGTTTAATTAATTAATTCACTACCCACTGCTTACTTAAAGAAAAAGGGGCAGAGGGAAGAGGACAGCCACTGGTATACAGATATAATCCTATGTATGCTATGTCCAGGGTAACTTACTTCCTCCAAATATGCAAGAATGCAAGACTCCAAGTACTTGAAAAAGTGTTCATAGAGCATGTCTTCAAAGACCTGGGGCCTCACGTTAGGGCCACCTGGGGCCTCCTGCTGATATCACATCTGGTGAGTGTATTGTTTGTCTGATAGTGTTGTTGCTAGTCACTCTCTTCCTAGTGCTCTTCAGTTTGTTTTAATCCATGACTTAGTACTATCTATAGCGCTTAAAATCTGGTTTAATTTAGTCTCTGGTTGGTTTTGCATTCACCTGGAGCCAAAAGGCAAAATCTGATTTTAGCTAAAAGGCTTGTTCGTGGATTAAAAGCAACTCTTCTTTAGCCCTAGTAGCCTAGCTTTATTGAGCCATGGCTAGCCCTCTTTCTTCTCCTACTTCCCGTCTGTTCTGCTCAGTGTGTTGTATGTACAGTCAGTCCCCTGCCTCCTTTACTGAAGATAGAAGCAGCTGTAGGAAGAGCAGTTTATTGTCAGGGTTGGAGGCCCGGGTTTCGGAGTTAGAAGCATGGCTCTGCAGTTTGAGTGGATCCCTTAAACTCACAAGGCTTGGAGACCCACAACATATAAAAGGGAGACCAGACTGCAATTGTGAACTGCAATTTTAGTTTATTTGATTCACAATAATAATAATAATAAAAAAAAACAAACAGGTGAAAATCAAAGAACCCAAAAGAGCTGTAGGTGCCGGCAAAAAGGAACAAAAGATGGGACGCAGGATAAAGCCAACGCACATAGAGCCCGCCTGCGTCTCCACTAAACTAATTTAACCTGAGTGGGAAAAACAACTAAATCTACATCTAAGAAAATAAAACCCAAAAATAGGACCACCGGTCACTGACAACCCAAACTAAAACAATAAACTTATGAGTTCTTATAACTCATAAGACAAACCTGTTCAAGCAAAAGAATGAAACAAACAAACAAAAAAACGGCCAAGTCACCCTACTGTTATGGCGTGTACCAGGACAAAAAGGTGAGCGTGTGGACGCAATGCCGTGGGTGAGCAGACTGACGAAAAATCCAGAGAGAGAGTGCGCTGAGACTGCCTCTTTCTTCTCTTTATACTCCTACCTGAACACAGGTTGCTTTCAGGTGGTCAGCAGGCCAGGGGAAGAGCAGGAAGGTGCACGTAACATCCCCACCCTTAAGATGTTGATTCTGTGGATTGAAAAACAAGACAGTCACTGAAATCAACATTACCAACGCGACAAGGCATCCGCAAACAGGTTGTCAACACCACGAATATGTTTCATCTGGATGCTAAATGACTGCAAGACAAGAGCCCAGGACATTATCCTCTGATTAGAGTTTCGCATTTGATTAATAATGGATTGCGGTCTGTAAAAACAATAACTGGTTGAACAGAAGAGCTGACATAAACTTCAAAGTGCTTTAAGGCCAACACAAGCGCCAAAGCCTATTTCTCGATAGTAGAATAACCTCGCTGATGACTGTTGAATTTTTTTGAAAAGTAGGACACCGGATGCTCGACCCCATCAACACCTTCCTGAAGGAGGACAGCACCCGCTCCTAAATCACGAGCATCTACAGCAAGCTTAAAGGGACGGTCAAATATGGCTTTGACTGCTTCAGCCACCACATCAGAGAAGTTTTTACAGAAACTTCTGTAATAACCAGCCATCCCCAAAAAGCGGTGCAGCTCATGCTGAGATGATGGAGATTGGCCAAATTCAGTGTGAGGTTGGCATCCTTTAGGCGTGTAAAATCTTCTTTAAGTGCAACAACCAGATCATCTCATTAATTTGAGAAAACTACAATGTCATCAAGATACACTTCAAGATACATCTACTAAAACCTGGTTAACTAGGTGCTGGAAAGAAGCAGGAGCATTGTGTTGCTCGAAAGGCATGACATTGTACTGAAGAAATGAATTAGGTGTCACAGACACTCGTTCCTCTGCATGTTCAGTCAGCGGTATTTGCCAGTATCCCTTATGTGTCGAGCTTTGACACATAAGTAGCACCACCAACACGGTCAACACAGTCATCAATGCAAGGCAGAGGAAAACAATCAGGTTTACTGACGCTGTTAACCTTACAAAAACCCGTACAAAAATCGTCTGAACCATTGGATTTTATAGCAAGAAGACATGGCGAGCTCCAAGCGGGAGAGCTAGGCTCTAAAATTCCATTCTCCAACATATAAGTAACTTGTTGTAAACGAACACATTTTTCTGGATTCACTCTATAAGTGTGTTGTGTAATAGGACACGAGGTCTCCACAGCAATGTCATACTTAAGCACATGAGTTTGGATTGGCACATCTGAAAACAACGTTAAATTAGAGTTTATTAAATTGACCACATCACTACACTGGGCCTCATTCAAATCAGTGAAATACAGATGAAGTTTAGACAACATTTCTGAATTTTTAAGACGACCTTGCACGACAGCAGGGGATGGAGAGATGACATCAAATGCATCATCTACAGCCTACCCCTGGAGCGGCTTCAGCACCGGACAGCGCCAAAAGAGTTTTACTTTCCACACCTACAGGAGACAGGGAAACAGAGTGACTACCAAAATAAGGCTTTAATATGTTTATAGTATGACACAATCAGCTTCTCTGTCTATTATCTGGGATAGTCCTAACATAATCTTGATTGCTGACTTTCTCTTTCATTTCATAAGGACCAGCAAACGGCGCCTGCAAAGCTGATCCAGCAACGGGCAGCGGAATTACAACTTTATCACTGGGGTTGCAGCTTCTCGCTTTGGCGTCTTTATCAAACCACCTTTTTCATCTTTGATTCTGCAGCAGACAGGTTCTGTTTCACCAGCTGACAAGCACTATAAAGTTTAAATCAGAAATTACTCACGTCGTCGCAAAGGTTCTGTTTTTTACTCTCACTCAGCCACTTGTCATGTAGCAAAGACAGAGGACCCTGAACAATGTGAGCAAACACCAAGTCAGCTGGACTGAACCCCATGGATTCCTGAACCACCTCACAGGCTGCAAAAAGAAGAAAATGGACACCCTCATCCCAGTCATTACCTTAATTTGGATTTTTCTTTTATCTCAGACATCGGTGGGTGTCTCTCACCTGACATGTTTCGGCGGGAATCTTCCGCCTTCATCAGAGGGTCACATGGTGTTGTGACGTGCTTTAAAACAGCAACATCAGCTGTTTTAAAGCATGTGGACCCCCGCATAGTAACACGTATGTGTTACGCTCAATGATGACACACGACATCGTGATCAATCCCAGGGCACGTTTTCCAATGGGCGGTTCTCACTATGTCATTACGCATCCTCAGCCCAACTTCGGCCCGGCTACAGCCCGGCAGGCAAGCAGGGCCGATAAAATCTCGGCTCTTTGTCGGGGTGGTGCCGAACCGTGCCTTGCAGTAGAAACGTGGCATTTGTAACTGTGTAATGAGTGCAACATCCACAGCACCAGAGACCCCTGGAACCCACAACCCCTGGATTAGTGAACATACATTGCGTCGGCGTCTGCCATATTCTGTCATTGATACTTGACATTGATACTTATTAAAAGGTTACAGGAAAACTTTTATTTCTTAAGTCCTTCAGTGGCTTTTCAGACTTTGATAATAGTCGGACTAAGGTAATAAGTGAAATTTCTCTAAGTGCATGTAAATGTACTGTGTAATGAAAAGGGGAAAAAAGATTCATAAAAACTAAAAGGAGGCAGAAGAGTGACAGAATACAAAAGCAAAAGAGGAAGGGTGCTGCAAGCATCGGAAAACAGGACGGAGAGAACAAGTGCCTGGATGCTTTTAGAGTCCAGTTTTAAATCCATTGTATGACAGCTATTGATTTTCCATTGACTTTAATGGACATTATGTGCCCTATATATTCATCTACAACCATTAAGGCATTAGCCGCTGGGTCACATGTATAGTCCACACATAAAGACAAGACAGGGTTTAATCTAAACTAAAGCAGTGAGCAATTTTATGTAAACCTGCTGATCATTTTAAATGTGCAGTCTATGATTCTAGGAGGAGGGTCAGGACAACTCAAACACTCCGCAGAATCACGCAACTGCTGTGTACGCATTCAAATATAGCAAACACACACCCTATATATACTTCCCCTCATCCACCATTCACCCCATGGAAGCATACACAAACACTTCTCTGCTCTTGTCAAGTGTAATAGAAGACATGGGGGAAAGACAACAGAATAATAGGATTATTATTCTCCTCTAATCTCCATGAGTCAGCACTGGCAGTTAGTGCGTGCATCCGTGCGTGTGTGTGTGTGTGTGTGTGGTCTTGCCTGTGTGTGTATGTGTGTGTGTAAATTAGTGTTTGTTTGCATTTGTGTTAGGATTTAGTAATTATATTCAATTTCTACCTTGAACAAAAACAGCATTTAACAGACAGACCTTTTTTGCAGATAAAGGTTGAGCGTCCTGAGCTTGAAAATAACGATTACTGTGTCCACGTAGGAATAACTGGGAACAATACCATGCCAATCACATGGTTTCATATTTCCCTGTGCTATTAATGAATATTCAATCCTTTCTTTTCTTTGTGTATTTTTATTACTCTATTATGGACAATATGTTAGCCCATACAAGTAGTTCCAGTCTCTAGATCGATTAGTGATGGTTCTTTGAATGAATAATGAGCAGCATCCTGGTATATGTGCAGTGGCTAAGAAGCATCCTCACATCTGATTAAGGTCTAATGGACTAAAACACTAGGAACAGCAATAAGTGGGCCATTGTCCAGCACACCTAATCATTTATTTAAGTCACTCTCCAATGGCCCTGACTTGAAATCACCTTCCAAAGATTTTTCGTGACTTTTTTTTTCAATCTGATATTTTAAAGGCACTATGTACATGGAGCATTATAAGTAACTACTTAAAGTCTTTTTGTCCCATTTAGAAGTCAGATCTAGTCAATAGTACAATTTAAGGTGTCATACATCACTGCCACTTCATTCAGAGAAAAGCCCAGTCTTCTTAAACCAACAGACTATAGAAATCTTAATGAATTAGTACCATTTTAGTCGAAGATATAATAGGATTTTGTATAGCCAGGGGAAAACTCTCAAGTCCTAACAAATTAGTCAGCTTTTTTGTAAGGAAACCAGAGCCAGGGAGCCCACTGGAGTCTTAGTGAGTTCCAGTATTTACATTCGAGAAGCCAGCTCACTGAATATATTTAAAACCAAATTAAAAATATTTTTATTTTGATTAGCCTTTGAAGGGAGATAATAACGGGGTTACAAACCCTAACCCTGAATATCCCATTTTATCGAAATTTTATGAATTATATATAATCACTTCTTATTGCAAACCATTTTATCTCCTTGCACTTTTGTAACTTTTATAATTATGTATACACATTTATTGCACATGCAAATTTGTGAAAATTGTCTTTTGCTGCACTTTTATTTCTGTCTTAAGCCTTTTCTGAACTTGTATTCTATTTCTTGTAAATTTTTATCAATGTGAAGCACTTTGAGCTACAATCCTGGGATGAAATGTACTATATAAATAAAGTTTATCATTGTTATTATTGTTATTATTATTTTATCCTGTGAAAAACCTAGGCCTGATTTGACCAAGTATTGTTGAACTCTTCACACATCAATACTATTTTGAGAGAAACCATGTTTACATTAGCCCAGAGACTATTGATTCCCTGTGAACTGCTCTCACTTTTCTAAGTTGACACAAGACTTGTTTTAGCCGGGAGCGTGGTGCACAAGGTCAAAAGAAGTTACTAATATTCAACAGTGATTAAAACACACACAAAAAAAAAAAAAAAGAAAAAACTTCTGCTGGAGTATGATATGTATGAGTCAGCATGCCAGAGTTGGTGGTACAATGAGTCACACTGGATAATACTTTTATTAATAGAGTTAGTGTAGGAGGTGCTTGGTTGCATACATATGCGCACACATGAAAATACAGAAGTGCAAATATGAGTTAAATGTATTAGGGATGTTGCTTCATAGTGTTTTGTGTAATTTAGCATATTTTCCGTAATTGGGTAGTTCTATGGATACTCATTGGAGAACAGAAAACACTTAACACTGCAGTGGTTATGACAACTTATTTGCACAGCGGAAGCTCAGATAAAAATCTCTTTCCAACAAAGCAATAGCGCCAAACACATCCTGTGAGGTATGCAACTAGAATATTACATGCTGGGTCCATGCCTTGCTCAAGGACATGCTGACATCTGTGGGGGACATACTCCACTATACATATATATATATATATATATATATATATACACACATACAGTGTATAAGACCTTTCTGCCAATGATGAATAGAGCCAAAGGTAAGAAGCTAAGGGTTGCTCATCGCATTAGCATGTCAAGGACAGAGAGAACACACTACACACATTGTAGGACTTAATAGTTGCACCGGCTATAAATGTGAGTGGTCAAATTTCTGTTCTCCACTGTAAACCATGGAGAATTTTAAATATTTATCAGTACGAGTGCTGAAATGAGAGGGGTTTCAATATCTTTCGCGGGAAAAAAATAAATCAAATGAATTAATAAACAAATAATGTATGTATTTTGTTTCAATTAAACAATATAATGTTTCAGTTGTTAGGAGAACTCATAACATTTGTTGTCAGATGACCTTTACATTCCCACCCCGCGCTGCCCTTTCTCTCCTCTGCGTGTTCTCCCATCTCCATTACGTTCCTCGTCCTTCAGCAAATATAACCTCCCTCCCGGCAAAACCTCTACTCTCCACCAGTCCCCAGTCAGGATTGATAGAGCATAATAAAAGACAATAAAAACAACAGTTTTCACAGACCAAATAATAACTGCAGTTCAAAAAGAAATTAAGACAAAGTGGAATTTGAGATAAAACTGTTTTTGTTCTCTATTCCCACTGTGGGTCTTTGTACTAGTATCAACAAAACTGTCTTTAAATCATTTTTTAAAAGTATAGTTTTCAATAAAAATGACTTTACACAATATGGATCATTTAATAACCAATGGTATTTTTTTTTTTTTTTTGTAAATCCAATTTGACCACATGCATTCTGCATCAGTCAAGGCTTATCTGAAATATTAATGCCCACTTCTCACGAGCAGACTTGTTAAAAAAAAAAAATCAAACTGTTTGTGTAAGCTCAGGTTAAATATTAAACACC
>JAPTYR010000001.1:16781668-16792114 GCA_029814505.1 Siphamia roseigaster | reverse complement strand
CAGCAGCCTGAATGTTAAAGTGGGCCATCTGAAAGTTCTTCTCTTTTTCTCCTCATAAACTGGTAGTTTTTAAAATTTGAGTAATGGCAAATTTGGCAGTGAAAGAAGGCAAAGGCAGAGGTGTCTATATCAAGTTGGCATCAGTCATAAATGGCATGTGAGGTCAGTTAAAGGGCAGGAATGAGGTGGCAGAGGGTGTTTTGTGTTTGCTGGCCTCAATATTGGCTCCCGAACACAGCCAGCTTTGGGTTTGACATTTATAAATAAAGAAAACACTGAGCTGAAATCTATAGCCTTGATTAAAAAGCATTGAAACATTCTGTGATGAAGAAATTAGTATATTGTACATTGAGATGCTACAAATCTTTTAGTCCTTTTCAAGGGGAGAGGCAAGAGGTGTCAGGTTTGCGTAGAACTGTCTCTTGGTTATTGATAAGAGTTTGGTTGGTTAAGCCTACAGGAATAAAACATGTTGCACAAATTCTTTGACAACAAAATAACAAACGACAACAAAAATGACTTGTTACAAGACTCTGGAACCCTCTGCATGTGAAGGCCATTGGATTATTGGGTTACATACATGTGCACGTTAAAGAAATGGTGACCTGTGAAGGCATGTGGTTATCGCATGGATTTGAGATGCATGACAGTGACCAAACAAATCAATCAACATTTAATTAAATGCATACATTAATAAACTTCAAGAAGGTTTACTTTCATACTTTGCATCTCCATGCTAGTCCTTTAGATACATTCATATCATTTTTGGTCTGGATATATCATTAGCTCGATTATCGGCACATTTCTCCGGTCAGAATGGATTGTCATGTAAACTATAATCTGATCCATCAATTTATACCATTTCAGTGTCTCACAGCATTGCAGAGCAATAAAGTAGTGCAAGTTTTTCATCCATTGACATTTTTCATCATTAGTGTACTCTGTCTTTCTCTGTGTGAGCGGATGCCCACAGGACATTGCAATTTTCTTGGGTTAGAAAAGAGGCAAGTGTCACATAAGCACATAAATGTTTCCTTGGTCTTTATGAAAAACAAATTCAATACCTCGGACAGTGTCCCTTGTACATAAGCTAACATTTAGTTTTTTAATAAGGAAAGATTGGATGTGTATAGGTATTGTAAAAATGTAGCAATGTAATATTCATTCCTCATTTCACTCCAAATGCATTTAATATTCTCTGTTTAGGATGAATTATAGATATTTTAAAAGCCAAGACAAGTGAGAGTGACCCCTCTGGATATGTGCTTCCTGCTCATCATACTGTTATCTTGAGAAAGATGTCACAGATTCAAGTCATGTGCACCCAATACCTTGCACTATATCTGACATCAGTATATCTTCTCTTAAAAAAGCAACAGAAACACTTTTTTTTTCATGGCTTTCAATTTTAATGAATCTACATTCAGAGGTTTTACATATTACATAATGCATGTTATAATTTCAAGATTATGCTTAGATTAGGCAGCTCAGTGCAGGATGATTTTTTTTTTAATTTCTTGAATGTCAAGGATACACGTAAGAAATATCTTCATATCGCACACTTCTAAGTATTGTAATGAATCGCAGGTCCCATCAGAGGGCAGTTTATTCCTGTAATTTATGGGTCAAATCTCGGCTATTACAATTATTTTAAAACTAATGCAACAATGGTTTCATTGTCATCTTCAACTTGGACATAAATAGTCTTAAAAAGACAAATAAATGCAGCAAATGGCTAAGTTATGTTTCTATTGAAAGTTTAATTACTATTTGAACAAAACAAAGACATTCATGGATCCCTTTTTAGAATGATCATAAAGAAGTACAATAGAATACAGTGAATGCAGGTTCAGTTCAGTGTTGGTTTTTACAATGTCCTTTTCCATGGTCTACTAATTCTCCCCATTTCTGTAACAGTTGTTGAGCATTATTATATTTGACCACAAAGGACTGTGATAGGAATGCATTCATTGCTGATAAAAAAAATTAATCTTTGACATATCCTTTGACCTTAACATTTTCATTGCACTGCTGTAAGCCATTTTATTTCACTAATGCAAGGATCCAGTCCACAAGGTCTTGTGGCAGGATGTGCTGATGGCTTTTGTGTTGCATTTTAGTTTTAAATGTCTTGCCAGTGATTCTTACAAAAATTGGATATCGTGCTTTGTGCTTGACCATTTTTCCTTTTTGTCTTTGTCTCTCTACAGGGTCCTAATCTGCACCCACTCCAACAGTGCAGCTGACCTTTACATTAAGGACTACCTTCATCCTTATGTTGAAGCAGGCAATCCACATGCCAGACCTCTCAGGTAAAGGAAGGGTTTGACACTGCATTTTGTATGTGCTGCAATTATTGGGCCATTATTAATTTCTTCACATGCATTTTTATAAATTATTTAGAAAGCTTTATATTTAAAACAAATGGCAAGCATTATGTTAAGACCCTCCATTACCACACCGTAAATACGTCTTACAGAAAAATGCCTACATTTCTTTGAGTTTCTCTGAGAAGAGGTCCTGGTCATTTCCCATCAGCACTACTGATAATGACATTAGCGCCTCATTGGTTTTATTGAAACAAACAAAAAAAACTCCCTATACATCACTATAAGGAAAGCAAATGGTTAAGATTGCCATTTGTTTCATACATAGAATTAAAAAGGTGGAGCTGGCTTTATCAGTAGGTTCTATTTCAGATGAATCAGATTTTTGTGTGTGTTCAGTGGCAGTGGTCCCTCTGTTAGGTGAGGCTGACCTTGCCTAGAAGTATTTGTTGACACTCATACATCTACAGTATGTATTACTTGAATTATGAAGAAGCCTTCAGTTTAATGTTACACCCACATGATCCAACCAATGTTGACTGGCTGTTCCCCTGCAGCAGTGAAAAGCACCCTCAAGGCAACATGTGCCTATACTAATAGGTTATACACAGCCCAGCCTTTCCTTTTCCTGCATCAGAGATTTCTAATCGCATTTCTGTAACCCTAGAGGTCACAAAGGACAAGAAGGCAATGTTTGCCTTGAGTGGGCATGGCCTAATATGACAGCTGAATGTTTGGGTGTGTGTCTGCACAGGCATGCCTTGGGACCATATGGACACTCAAATAACTTGTTTCACATGAGTGAACAGTATAATATAAACTGTATTTGTAGGACTTCTTCCATAGTCTGGGATGGACTGGGACTAAAAATGGCCCTGGACGTTTTCCAGAATTTAGACCCACAATCCATACATGATTATGCTTTTAAATGGCCACCTGCTAGTGTGTCAAGATGCTGTACCATAAGCCTAGACAAGATATTCATAGTAACATTTCACAATCAACAATTTTTTAACATTTATTCACAAATGACTAGTACAGTCTTATGGCTTATTAATGATCAACAAAGAAATTAAATCAAATTATTGCACAACACTGTTAAAGATGAGGTAGCATGTTTTTCTGTTTGAAGTTTTGTGTATTTCCACACACAAAGGCCTAAATAATCATACTGGCACCACCTGTTTTGGTAATATAGCAGACACACACACACACACACACCTGAAGGCCGTTCTAGACTTTGACAGGGTGTCCTACTGGTCTGTCCATAATCATTGTAGCTAACTCCACTTGTCCCCTTCTGGGATTAGTGGTGGATTACAGGGTCTCACCGATTGACATCGGCCAATATGTAGGCGTTTATTAGCTTTTTTGCTGCAGAGATTCTGTCGCAGGAAGAGTAAAGCCTGCCAGTTCTGCTTTTACTTCTGTTCTGAAAATCGGGCCATCATCCCCACACACACGCGCACACATGAAATCACAGACCGCAACCTGTGGTTCCCAGGTGGGTCCCAAATTAGTCTGATATCAGATTATTATTTATCTGATGTCAATTATCTTTGTGAGATAAATATTTATACAACTGCTAATCCACATATTTTAGCTAATATAAGATTATTATATCCTGTGTAGATAAATGATCTTATTTCATATATTGGCCATTGTTTTTGGTTTTCAGCTTTTTTTTTTTTTTTTTTTTTAAGTCTCCAATATTGGCATCAGCCACAAAAATCACATGTTTCGTTTGAGTTGGTGATCTCGGTCAAGAACCCCTGTTTTGTTTTACGAGAAAAGCTGTCTTAAGACAGCTCACAACATCATGTGATGCTTCTGACGAAGGCTACTGGAAATGGTCAAAACTAGTGAAGCAGGTAACCAAACACTGCACCTCTTTGTTAAAAGAATCAAAATATACGCTTAAGGCATTGATTGATCCAGGTGTGTGCTACTTCTTGTAGTGACTATCGTGGTCAGATGCACCTCGATTAATCAGTGTCAAATAATGAGCAAATAAAGGAGCTGCCTTAAGTTCAGGAAGAAGTGAGGTGGGGCATAGAGCCCATAAAGCAGCGGCGCAGCACTGCTGCAGAATGTATATAGTTGAAACCCTGCTTGTGTATTTAAAGAAGCAAGTTAAAATAATGTTTCAACTTCTTAACTGCACTAAAAGTGAAATTGTACAAGCTGTGAAATTGACTTCCATGTGATTACATCAGTGTAACATTAAATCATACCTTTTCTCTGCACTTTGAATGACATTTTCTGTTTGCCATGTATGATATGCAAAGGTGGATACACAAAAAGATCATCCTTTTTATGTGTTCATCTGTATCAATTTTAAATCGGACTTAATCTTGGGGAAAGCGTACAATGACTCAAAAAGAAAAGTAATTACTTACCTATATTAATGATGTAAGGAGGTCAAAGTACAGATATGTGCAGGGAGTAAATGTAAAAAATGTTAGAAAAATACATATTTAAGTTTTCATTAATTTGCACTTTACAGCAACTAAATATTTAATTACTTGGCAACTGTAACTCACTTGAACCAGTTTATAATTGAGAGAATGTGACTTGAAAAAGAAAAATCTAGAACGTAGCCACAATTGATTAAGGAACTGATTACAGGTTTTATTAACTGAGGAAGCATGATTTCATCTTAGGTGCTGTTCTTCTGACAAGTAAAGTCTGGTTCTGTTTCTTATTTCAGGGTATACTTCAGGAACCGCTGGGTAAAAACAGTCCACCCAGTGGTCCAGCAGTACTGTCTCATCTCCGGCACACAGGTCACTTTCCAGATGCCCACAAGGGAGGACATCCTCAGGCACCGTGTGGTGGTGGTCACCCTCAGCACCTCCCAGTACCTCTGTCAGCTCGACTTGGAGCCTGGTGAGTCCCTTGAGTTATGTAATCATTGTGTTGGTAGAAAAGCGCAATTAAATCTAACCCATTGTTTTTAATGTGACTTAACGCACATTTGGCAAATTAATGAGTCCTCGGTGAAGAGACTTGGACATATACGCACATGTACAGTCCATTTTGACTTGGCCGAGTTCTCCTCATAGATCTTGATCATTGTAGATACAACATTTAATTTCCTAAAATGAGAGATGCTGTTGTTCTGTAACATATGTACAGAATTTATGAGCCAGATATTTATTTTAGTTCATTTACAATAGTAAAATTTTTCTGCATGGTGGATATAATTCAAGTCGATGAGATGCTGCCATCTCTTATTGTTTTGTAGTAATTTGTTTTTGCAATATAGTGAATCCAGTTAGATTACTGTCACACACATAATACAGTCGGCACATTATAAGTCTACAACGAACCATTAAACAATAAGAGGAACCAGAGACAATCATAAAAATGCGCTGTCTTTTTTATGCCAGACAGGTTAAATCAAGATTTTCTCATTTTTATTCCTTGCCGGTAATTATGTTAACAAACTAGTTAAAATGCTTTTCAGTCTATTGGAGTGCCCCTGAAGTTATGCATTCAGAGGCAGGTGATTTTTAAGTAAAGCAATATTAAGGCATTACATTTCTGGCATTTCTCTGGCTGTTCTCACATGAACATAAGTTCATTTATATGTACTCGATCTTCTGTTCTTTGGTCATCCCCAGTGACTCTGATGTCTGGGGCCGGAAGGGGCCCACCATTTAGAGAGGGATGGAACTCATTTAAGTTGTGTAAAAGCCATGGAAAACAAACCAATTTGTCAGTGCAGGCTAATAACCGGCTCTAATGTGTCAGCAGAGGGGGCTCTGTCTGTTGCTTGGGAACACCATCTGCCTGTTTGTAATGTACTTCACATCATTAGCCCTCCTCCCCATGTTTCATCTCCTGTTCTCCTGGTGTTCGACGATGATGAAAATTGCCAGGAAACAAGGCAGTTGGGACAAAGAGTGTCTAAGTAGCTAAAACAGACAGGTGTCCAAAAAGGATGGTTAGGCTTTTATCTGGTTTGTTGTTCACCTATATTCTTAATAACCAAGATGTAGCATGTAAACGACATACATTCTTTGATCTGAATTAGAGTATATCATATTTCAATCGCGAAATGCAAAATGATCGGCCAACAGAAGCCTGGGGCGGAGCAAAATAAAGCGAAGATGTCAGAGTTGTACCTGTAAAGAAGGAAGATTATAATGGATTATAATGAGACCTATTGCAGCAGAGCTGGCCAAGTTGGGCATTCAGCAAACAGCCCAGCAAGTTTGGGAGAAGCTGAAAAAGCTAAGGGCACAGTACAAAGCTGTAAAGTGCACGTTGTTAAACTTCTGGTGGCTTACTCTAATAATGGGCTCTTTTGTTTGCTATGATGGGTATATTAAGACGCATCAGAAGCTATTATTACTTTGACTGTGCTAAGCATTGTGCGTCATGTGGCAATTAGTGATGCGCGGGCTGGCCTGAAGTGAGCGGGCGCCTGCGCTCACCCGCAGTTGTGGGTCAATGAAGAATATTTTTAATGATATTCAGGTTGCAGTCGGTCAGGTTGTTTGAGATAAACATTAAAATAACGTGGTAAATCTTTGTAATTTAAATGGTAAGCACACTTTTCTATTAGTAATGCATACACTTTGACTGAATAACTTCCATGAAGGTGATGTACAATGTCGGAAGTACAGTAGGTATTGAGGGGGCAAGAGAGAATGTGAAGTTGGGAGAGTGGAAGCTCCGGTATGTGAGTACATTTGATGTTCATCAAGACTATTGACTAGCCCTACTTTTTAAAAATGCAGGTCGAGAAGCGGGTTGGGTGCGTAATTTTTTCAAATAAATTTCTTGCGGTCTGAGTTGCGAGTGGGCTAGTTAAAAAAACAAAACCAAAACTGGCGGTTGCGGGTCATTTATACATCGACCCCTGCAACACTGATGGCAATCACAGTAAATGAAGGGTTGCGCTATATGCTATGGTTTGTCTATCTTAAGTAAGGATTGGAGTATATGGTATATTATGGGCATCAATCCCTGTGCATATAAACAAAAGGATGTGCTATCTATAAGTGAACTACTGCAAATAAACACAGACATACCAGTTGTAAAATAAAATTTTATGTTATCACATGACAAACGCGCTTTACTGCAGTTCTGTTCCTGGTCTGATACATAGTCATATACAAATCGTGCTACTGAATTGCCCACCTATTCTGGCTGAAAATGCGCTGTATCAAGTGACGTTTTCACAAACGGGGGTGTGACCCAGAGCGGCTAGTAGCCCGACTTGTGAACATAACCGGTCTCAGGGCGTAGGGCTAGTGGACCTGGGCTATAAGCTCTGAGGTGACGTGCTATTTGCTTGGCCCAGCCTGGCTCGACAGTCTGAAAGTGCCTATTTTGTAAACTGAGTATTGGGGATAAACTGTGTTGAAGGTGGGAAAAGATTGACCTTTGAAACAGTCTGGATTACTGCACTGACAATGGTTGTTTCAATTGTAAAGGCATTTACAAACTGCACTGTTTACAACTAAGATGAATACAAAATTACTGAAAAGTAACGTTTCAACTCTCTTTTTGCGTTTCCATTAAGAAAAAGGACCTGAAATCTGGTACCTGGTGCCAATTTTTAGTTTTCACCTCCACCTAGGTTCCAAGCGATACTAAAACGTGACATTTAAACACTGGAGATGCTCACTGACCCACCCTTTTACAAAATACAGATGTGGAAGTTGACCATAAATTTATTGGTACATTAATCCACACGTTGACAGCCCAAACTACACCATGGTCAGTCGAGATGATTCAGTTCTTGGTGACAGACATAAAATTAAGACGAGGCAACAAGCGAGTTTATCAACAATTCCCTGAGCAAACGAATGTAATGCACTGCTATGACATCTCGGTACTGTAAAGTCAGTACTATCTTGTAATGGAAATGGTCTCCAGGAATGCCTCGTCAAGCTGATTCCACATAGTGAAAATGAGACAAAAGTATGGACCACACACACACACACACACACACACACACACACACACAAATCTCAGTTAAAAACTCCTGGGTGAATGATATTCAGCTGTCTAGTTGTCATGGGGGTTTTTACAGATGATGTTCCTGTGGGGTGACAGGCAGTGTTGTGTACTAGCATATTGCCAGCTGCTGTTCTAGAGCAACTGCATCTTTCTAATTGGACATTGTCAAGAAATTAATACAGCTATCTTTAATTGATGTCACACTCAAGACTGCAGCATATGAAAATTAAATTATGTTTGATATAACCTGCGAGAAACATAATCTAAATGTGACAATGGCATGTTACAAGAGAGACATTGTCTCTAAAGACGATGCTGAATTTTCAGCAAGCATGCTGTGCCTCAGCTGAATATTGATCTGTCTGGAGATTACTATGTCTTGCATGATGAAAATGCAACATTATACCTCATACTGTTAATAGCTATATTATTTTCTGAAAAGAACACAGTTCTTAATGACTTCACATATCATGGCGGATACACAAGAAATATTAGAAACTCTGTTTTGATCAGAATGAGGGAATCATTTTGCCCTAAATTGTGATGTGTAAAAAGATTTTCATAAAGAACTTGAGTTACCTGTACAACAGCATCATGTCTCATGGATAGATTTCCACAGTCGGTATCTGTGTGAAAAGGGTAAAAAGAGACTGTGAAAGGAAGAATGTGAGTGATTGTGTGAAGTGAGGGAGCTGCTATTTATTATTAAATGGCCATCTCTCGCTCAAATCACCTCAGCAACCATGTGGCTCTGATCTCTTTCACTTGTGCTTATTAGTACTTCCTCCTTTCTTCTCTTACCACTGTTGTGTGTCCAAATTCAAACACCATTATTAGCACAATGACAGATTGCAGCGCCAGAAATGTAATTTGGTTTAGAGATAGGTTCCCTAAGGCAGGCAGCTATGTCCCAGGTGAAACATTAAGCACCATGTTCCTTCATGTCTGCACCATGCTCATAAAGACACTCTCTGCCTCGTTCTCGCCTCTCTTCTAATCTCTGCTTTTCTGCCTTGGGAAATATGCCCATTTGGAATGACCCATGTGCATCATTTGCGAGCGTTATTTGGCCCTTATGTATTCATGAGGATCGAATTTAAAGAGCAAGTGGGCAGAATGCAATGGGGATCCTGTTGACTGGAATGTATTGCGAGGGTCAACAAAAGTCTCCTGTCTCAATAATTAACCATGTGATGCACAGGGAGGCACATCTACACATTTTAAGTCACTTAGGCTCCATTGTCACTAAAGTAATGTTCAGTGATGTGAATGTGTGAAAGGGAGAAAACCTTAATATTTGATCATGTAAACCTCGCGAAACTGTTGAAAGAATTGCACAGCTCTGATGGCATCCTGCTTATACAGTTTCCTGATTAATAAAGCAAATAATTCAGATTACTTGTGCATTGCTGTATTCATACTGCACGCTGTCTGTGGAAGATGTATAACCTTTTATATAGTCGAAGTACAGTCAGTCAGAACATTACACCATGAGGGGTAAGTCTGATTTGCCATATCTTCTGAACATGCTTTCGATTACACTGAAAAGGGAATATCCAAGCAAAAAGCTTTAAAGGAAATGAGCTATGGTTTTCTTGAGTAAAAAAACAAACAAACAAAAAACATGTTTTTCAGTAATCTAGTGAGATATTCAATAACATATCAAGCATGAATTAAACGGTTCCTTTTTGCATAGAAAAACAATCCTGTTCCTCTGCTGGGATACAAATAAGAATGCTTGGTGTGTGTGAGACGATCTGCAGTGGGACCAATAAGAGTGACTGGATGGATGTGAATGAATTTATGTAGATGGCATTATAGAAATACATTTTTTACTGCTTTTTGTACATTTTAGATTTTGATGTTTGTTCATTTTATAAAATAAGCCTGCCCAGGGAACGCAGGTGGAAATTAGCGCTAGTGCTACAACCTGGCACACTACTTTGCTTCTGTTTAAGGTTAATGTATATTGTACACTGTCCCTGTCTAAATAAAGAAAATGAAAGCTGCTGCAAAATGACTCCATTTTATAATAAGTGCATCATCAATAACTGCAGTTATGCTTGTAATGTTTGTTTGTTCATTTTTGTTTTTTTTTTTAGTTAATCGTGTATCTAGATTTTTAGTTTAAAGAAGACTATTC
>JAPTYR010000001.1:16391325-16402137 GCA_029814505.1 Siphamia roseigaster | reverse complement strand
ACCTTACCTTACCTTACCTTACCTTACCTTATTCATAGTTAAAGGTTTTTCTGCTTGTCACTCTCTTCCATTCCTTATCTCATCTGTGTAATTTTCATTTCTATCTTTTCATCTCTATTTATCCATTGTTGACACTAATAATGCAAACTCTGAAATGAATTATATTTTCTACCATTCACTGAAATAACACAAGTGAAAAACCCAACCTTTTTCATCCTAGGGCTTTTTTGCTGCTGTTCCCAAAAATCTCATGAAAAATTAAACTAAAGTTTGCATTTTTCACTTTTGTTGTGTATTCATGTGCTCCCCCCTCCTCTCTACTTTTCCCCTGGGTCTCCCTTTATTTCCTCCCTCCTCCCCTCATCATTACATCACAGTGACAGCAGCAGGCGAAGCCACCGTCTCTGCTCTTTCCACCTGCAGCGCGTTGACAAAGCAGATTCAGGCTGATGTCATGTTAGTGATGGAGGACGCTGCTCCACATGCCCTCCCTGACTTTTCACCATTTCAGTCCCTCATCAGTCAGTCTGAAGGGGGAGGCCACATGGACGTGACTTGGCGTCTCATTGCCTTGTCCACAACAAATGAGCTGGATTACCGAGCAAGAATCAGCAGATTCATTTGACGAATGGACAGATTGAAACTGTCCATGAGACTGTCAGAGAACAAAATCTGTTTAAAAGAGATCCAAATTTGGACATTATTACTCTGTACCTGTTATGATTTAACAACTGGACAAGAACCGCGGAAATAAATCACACTTTCACTTTCAACTCAATGGTCATTGTTTTTTTGGGGGGTATTTTGTTATTAAAAATGTGATTTCACACAAGTTTAAAGTACGACGGAGCATTAGGGCCATTCACGAAGGAGAAGATATTTTTTGATATGATGAGAATAAAGTCAATATATTGACATTAAACTCGAAATTCTGAGAATAAAGTTGAAATTGGAAGTCGACTTTAATCTTTATGGGTCGACATGTTGACATTAAAATAGTTAATGTAGAGAATAAAGTTGAAATCAAGTCAACTTTATTCTAGGTATTAAGACTGTTTCAACTCCAACGTTCCAAGTTTCAGTTTCAGTCGTACAGCGCTGGTCTGATTCAGTGTGGAGCAGCTCTCTCTGCCGCAAAACTCTGAAAAAAACTAAGCAGTTTTCTCGACATTTAAGGTATCTGTCGAGATTAAAGTCGACTTGACATCAACTTTATTCTCGACATTTCCATGTCGAGTTTAAAGTCGACCCATCAACATTAAAGTAGGCATCCAATTTCAACTTTATTCTCGGAATTTCGAGTTTAATGCCGACATGTTGACTTTAATCTCGTCATATAAAAAAAAAATCTTCTCCTTCATGAATGGCCTTAATGTTCCGTCGTAGTAACAGGCTAAAAGAAGGTGAACTTAAAACGAAGGCAAAAGAAGGAGGAAGAAGTACTGTCTGGGAACGGTTTATAGAGGTGATGAATTTAGATGACACCAGTGCAGGATATGTTATCTGCAAAACCGTTTGTCTTTGAAAGTCACAAGACTGGCATGTCTAACATGGTTCATTAGAGCTGTGCTTAAAAAACTAATAGGCGGATGATGGTTGGATTCGATTTTGAAAGGTGGCGAAAAAACGTTCCTGCAAATGGATAGAGATAGAGATTTTGAGAAGCGGTTTGCAGATTAAAATATACGTCATCTGCACATCTACATGGATCACAAGGATCTTGGAAATTACATTCATTCTGTTTAGTACTTCAGTACAATAGCAAAAGAAAACAGGACATAACCAATGTTGGCTTTCATTCAGGCGAATATTATCAAATATTTTAACCAGTAATATCATTTTAGAGCAGGATGGAACACAAAAATATTAATAGGGAATGCCCCTGAAGCTGTCTTCCTTCATTGAATCCAACAATTCATCAGTCATGAAACTTGAAACCGCATAAATTAATCCACTGAACTGTCTGTATCTCAATCATGTACTATAATAAACCTGCTATACAATCACAGCACATATACATTCTTATTACATTCAGTTTTACACTGAAATGTGCTGTCTTTCACATTCTTATGTCCATACACGGTACTGATAATGGGGGCACACTTACTTGTCTATCTTTGTCATGGTGGCTTGTCCAATTCACGGATGAAAACTGCCCTGCGGATCTACATGAAACAAGGGATAGAGAAGAGGACTAATTTATTGGAATGGAAAAACTTAATTTATCATAACCCTATGTGAAATACACTCACGCTGTGTTGCCACCAAATGTAGCCGTGTAGCGTAGTGTGGTCTGTAGTCAGGTCTCTCTCGTCTGGGCTGTCTATCAGAATCATCAGGAATCATCATCTTCAAATACTTTAGACAGCTTTGTTCTATACACCTCCTGATGGTCTTCGTAAACACACCAAACATCTCTGCAATTTCAGCTGCTGAAAGAACATGACGCTCCAGAACGGTAACTGGGATGTCAAAAGCCAGGCACCCTGGTCCGTCAATGTGCTCTTCTAACTATGGCGTCAGGTAGCTGTCAATAAAAGGAGAGCACAAACTATGCAGAAACGTGCATCAACACTGAAACTGCAGATGTAAAAATAATATTGTGAGGCGTAAAATTATTATAGTGGGACACATAAAAATGCGAGAGGGTGCATGAAATTAAAATGCTCGCTCACTTATGCAAAATTACCTCTCTTTCTTATTTCTGCACTCACTTTTGTTTTCTTTACTCTTGATTCTGGTTTCTGCTCTCTGTTTTAGTTTTTCCTTGCTCTCAATTCTTCACTGAGCTACGCTTCCAATTTTACCGGGATGATGTCACTGATTAAGACTCGACTAGATTATCACCGATCGCTACCTGGGTTCAACGGTGTGTCTTAGCCAAACTTTGCATTTGGATGATGAGCGCTACGTACAGCCAAGGCATCTGGAGAAAATGTGAGGCTTTTAGTCCATCAAATAGCAAATAATAATGCTTTTGTACAATGAATGTGACACACTGTTATAAGTTTAGTCTTAGGTTTGTTGTGTTTTATCTTTTTCTGTATGTCTTCCTGTTTTTTGTCTTTGTTAGTGTTTCCGGGGTTTTATTTTGTTAAGTTGATTGAGTGTCACTTCTTTGACTTTCCTTCCTGCCATGGGTGATCTGTCCTCCCTCTCATTATCTCTATGACGTGCCTGTTCCCCTCATCTCCTACACCTGGTCTTCTCTCTATTTAAACCCCTTTCTGCTTTGTGAATTTGTCTGCCATGGATGCGACTAATGAGTGGTTTTTGTGGTTGGTTTTTCTGGTGTTGGTTCTTGTGTGTTTTTCAGAATCTCGTGTTTCTGCCTCTGCCCCTATGTACCTTTGCCTATTCTGTCTGGTTTTCTCGGTGTCGGAACTCTGGTTGTCCCAGGTTTTACCCTCGTCTATCCCTTGTTGGTACCTCAGACCTGTGGATTTACCCGGCTTCAGACCCTTGCCTGTCCCTGACCCAGCCATCAACCGCTCCTTTCTGATACCTCAGCCCAGAACCCTGGATCAACCCGGCTCTCGAACCTGGCCTGTCCTCGAGCCAGTCTCATCCAGCCCCTTTACGGTACCTCAGCCCGGATTACTGGACCAACCCAGCTCCCGACCCATGACTGTCCCCTATCCAGCCTCAGCTTGACCCCTTTAATCATCTGGTGCTCTTCCTCTTCATGACTCTGATTCCGCTCCGTACACTGGTAATTTATTCCAGTTTTTCTAGTAATCATCTCCGGTCCATTAATCCTGCCTGTGTCCTCACCTGCTCATTGTCTCTGTTCTCAGAAGAGACGGACAGATGTTTAACCAGAACCCCCTCAGCCATGTTAGAAAAGCACCAGTCAGTTTCCATCTTCACTCTAACCATCAATAAATATCTTTCAGATTATTCGCTGTCTCTGAGTACTGCATTTGGGTTCCCCGTTACCTCGGCATCTTATCAGTATCAGCTTTTTTTTTTCTTTAGAAAGTGATTTTCAGGGAGAAATAGCTGTTAATGTTAAATAAAGAACAGCACACTTTCAAATACACTGTATGATCAAACATAATGCAGTTTAGATTCAATTTAAGACGGCATGCTATTACATTGTAGACCCAAAAGTAGGTCACATGCTTGTTCTGAATGGGTCATATTACAACAAAAATTTAATGTAAATGCTTCATGTCTCATTACATTAAACCTAAGTTTTGACAGTTGAGCCACAGAAACAATGAGATGATGTTTAAGCACAAATTAAACCTCAAGTCACGTAAAAATGGATTCACATAGACTGATAGCGAAAGGGGAATGAAAACCTATTTGTCAGCAAAACCCCACATAAAATCCTCAAAACTGGAACATCATTTGGAATTGAAACACCTTACATTTGTCTGTTAAGAAAACAGTACTTTTTGGAGCCTTATTAGCATTGTGTATATAGTAAATGTGATTTTTATATAGAGTAGTGTGCTCTGTCAGCAGGGATAACAATGTACACCCACCCTCTGTTTAACACACAGCTTATTGTGACATTTTTATGTGTACAAAACCTTTTTTAATAGGCATTATTTGAAACTCTACAAAAATGTGTGGTAATCTATTAATGATGATTACAATCCAAGATGAGACCCACTGTTTGAGACAATAGTTTATTTCCAGTTTTGTGTAAACAGTTTATAAAAGGACACTTCCTCATTCAGCATGAAAACAATGCCCATGAGCAAAAAAGCTGGGTTCATGAAAGCAGCTTTGTTAGGAGACAGCAACTTGACTGGACAAATCTACTACTGGAACTGAAGGTACAAACCAGTCCTTTAATTCATCGGCCTCAAAAATAATAAAATAACGCCCACAACCAGTGTTTCAAACTTGAGGGTAAAGTCTTTCTAACAGTCTCAAGGATAATATAAGAGTACGTTCATGTCCACCATGCGTGTGCATTAACTGTGTCCTGATGATTCACTTCTAATTATCACACCTTTAAAAAGTGACAGAAACATGAAAACTGAAATGAACAGACTCATCTATTTATCATGTAGGTTGATTTTAGGCGTAAGAATGTGTTGAGCTTGTGTTTCCTCCAGTATCGTGAAGGTGTGGTGAAATTGTCCAAGTTAATATTCAGTAGTAATAAAGCACCTGAGATCATACTGCAACTGATAACTCCAGATATCTGAGAACAGCTGCACAGGAACACAACAAAAAGTGAAAGTGATTTCAAGTGTGAAAAAATAAAAACCTGTGAACATCCAATTCAATTATATTTGTAGAGCCCTAAATCACAACAAGGTTGCCTCAGACATGAAGGGAAAAGACAAGGACAGCAACAAGTACCAAGATATAGTGAACTTTCTTCACCCCGCGACTTATAAATGGGGAAAAATGCAACAAAAAGCAACTCTACTGCTCTGCAAGTCACAGGCTACTCAATGTGTTTTTCATTTAGCTTGAAGAGCTGATCTTGGAAACAGCAGATCCCATCCAAACACCAAAGCAGTGTGCAGCTCCTGCAGAGCATGCTCTGCACTGGAGAAAGCAGGTAGTTTTACATGAAAGGCTTAAATAGCTCAACGACACGCCAGGAAGGGAAACCTATTACTCATCTGTGCAGAATTCAAGCTCTCCGCAGCACAGTAAAGCCTTTATGAAAGAAGACGAGAGAAAATGGATTTGAACAGGAAGAACACTTGTCCTTCAGACTGATTCCACCAGACCAGACCTGCTCAAAGTAAGGCCTGGGGGCCACATGGGCCACATAGCCAGCCCTGACCGGCCCACATGAGGTCACTGGCAAATTAAAAGTCAATGCAAATATATATCACACAGATTTTATTTTGTAGAATCGGCTAAATTAACGGTCTTTCACGTGTACTTTCTGTACTCAGCAACTTACGTTTATGCACTGATTGGTTTGTTGATCAGTTTCAGCCCATTAAGATGTTCAGCTAACACCAAAATAAATTAAATAAAGGTTGATTAAGAATGCAGAGATTTTAAGAAGACATGGACTTCTTAATATTTCTTCACTGAAGTAAGAAAAATAACTGAGATACACAAACAAACAAACAAAGCTGCATTTATGGGTTTTCATGTAAAGTTATAACATGGAGGGAAAAGGGAACATGGAGCTGGTTTTTAAAAAAATGTATTTATGAATATTCATTAAATAGTCGTATTTTATACTCCACGTTTTCATTGTATCACTGTATTGTTTTGTTTACTCTTTTTACTGTTTTTACACAGATCCATATTGAACAGAACTGCAGTTGAAATGATCCAACCCTTAATAACTGTCAGACTTTTTCATGAGGCCCTATAGGAAAATTAATTGCCCACCCCTGATTTAGATATTCTCGCTACAGCGACTTCACAGAAGCGAACAGCTGTCACATTGATTTTGCCAAAATACAATAAACAACACTAACATTATCTCTTTCACACACCTGTACTGAGAAATACTGAAATTAAATATTTTTGTTTTGCTGTTTTTATGTCATTTATCAGATCAGACCTCCATACTCACAAAACCTTCGCTGCTAAAATCTCACTCACAGCCCACTAAAGAAAAAAAACAACAAAAAAAACATCCTAGAAGTAAAGTACAAATGAAAAAGAGGTTATAGGAGGAAAAGAAGGAAGTGGAATGGAAACGTGGAGGAGATGAAGATCAGCTGACGTTCTGAGACGGAAGTGAAAGAGGAGAATCCAAACTCTGGAAGGAGGTGGAGCAACTAAAAAGATGCTAATACAATGCTAATGCTAACGATCAATCAAACCCCACAAATAGGGTGACCAGATGCTGTTGGCTAAAATTCGGGACGCATGTGCGGGGGGGTCTGACCCATGAAAATATAAAGCTTGTCACATGAATGTTATTAATGTCATATAGACTGTCATCCTTTCTTAAAGAAAGAAAAAACTAAGGTGTTTCTCTGTACTGTCACGGCATTAGTACAGTGCACTTTACTGCTAACATGCAACCTGACGTCTGATTCTCCTCCGTGAGAAACACCAAACTCTTTCCTGCACACTTTACAGAATGCTTTTGATTCATCATTTACATTTGTAATCCACAGGTATTTACCTTCCCATTCCTTCCTGTACCTGCAATGTCGTTTCTTGTGTGGTGTTGCTCTCCATCAGCTACCCCTCCAGAACCGGGCCTGTGTTGAATTTTCGGGACACATACAGTCAGATTCGGGATCCGGGACAACAGTTTAAAATTCGGGACTGTCCTGAATTTTTCGGGACATCTGGTCACCCTATTGTCAAAGTAGATGTGAACTCTCACTGGGCTACTTTACCGCCACCTTCCAGTTGTATCGCGTTGTCAAGTGATACAAACTATACAGCATAGTTACAATGTTTTTTTTTGCGCCCTCTTGTGTTACTAACACAAAAACATTAACCGAGGACACATTTCTAATACATTTTAACATAGTAATACATTTTAACATAGTAAATCATGAATGTTTATGGTATCCTGAATACTGTGAGGGTCAATAAAGTAACTGAACTATGCATTTGTTTTCTTTTTCCAGGCAAGACGTCCTCTTTCATACTGCCATTTGAATGTCAATGTACCGATCATTAGACTGTGGCTTGATGTAGAGCGTGAGCTGACCCAAGACTTCAGGTTGACGAGGAAGGCTGTGCATGCAGTACAACGACTTCTGAAAAGAAATCAGGACCACGGCTGGGGCCATGAGCTCGAAGTTCTCGTTTATGTGTACTGGCTTGCTCATGGTCTATCATACAGAGTGGCAGCAAGCGTATTCCACATTCCCAGGTCAACGGTCCACAGAATGGTGCATAAAGTGGCTCAGCTGATCTGGGAAAATCTCCACCGGGCAATAACCTTCCCCCCACCTGCTGACCTGGACAATGTGGGCAGGGGTTTTGGACAATTATGTGCATCACCAGCCTTTAATCGAGCCGTAGGTGCCATCGATGGCTCACATATAAGAATTAAACCACCATCAATAGACAGACTAGACTACCTAAATTACAAAGGCTTTTATTCTATAGTCATGCAGGCTATTTGTGATTCTGATGCAAAATTCATTGACATTTTCGTTGGCTACCCAGGCTCAGTTCACGACACCAGGGTGTTAAAAAACAGCCCATTATATGTGAACAGAAAATACCCCCCACCTGGATATTTCCTGCTTGGTGATGGTGGATACCCCTGCCTGGAAAGGCCAATATGCCTTCTTACACCCTACAAGGAACCCGTGGCTGGCAGGGTGGAACGGCGTTTTAATTTCCACCATTCTAAGGCCCGTTCAGTGGTTGAGCGGGCATTTGGTATGATGAAGACAAGGTGGAGGGCAACTCTGTTCAAAGCCTTAGAGGTAAAGGCAACATTTGCCCCAGTCGTCATTGCATCGTGTGCATTCCTGCACAACATTTGCCTCGAAAATGGAGACCAGCTGGAGCCAGATGAAGACACGCAGGACAATGGCCCAAACCAAGAATTCCAAGGCATTCCTGATGCCAATGAGATGCCGGGAAATGCGACCAGGGACCTGGTTGCCAACCTTGTTTAACATGAATACCATAAATTTCACTTCAGTCAGATTAATAAGTTATATCTTTGTTGCAATGTATTTAATATTGTTTGTCCTTTCATGTTATTGTAATGTTATCAAAAGTTGTCAGTTATTACAGAATTAGAAACAAGTAATGAAATGTAACTATTCTTTATTTAAAATTGAAGCAATAATCCTTAGGGTACATGTAGATAATAAAGATGTATAAACCATATAAAGAGAGAGAGAGAGAGATGTCGATATACAAGTAATTTATTATAAATATTTACAATAAATAAATAATTTACTGATCAATAAATTAGAAATAAATTAGAAAGACCAATAAATAAATTCATGTATTACTGTTCTGAGGTAGAAAATAAGAATAATTACAATAAATAATTTTTAGAAATACAAATAAATAAATTCATGTTTACTGCTCTGGTGGACCTATTTTGTCCACCAATTTCTCAAACAGAGATAGAAACCGTTCGGTTTTGGCATCTTCCTTTGCAGCCTCTGCTTTCAGAAACTCCAGCAGGATGTCAGTGTTGGCGTTGGTTCGTGCACGCTTTCGTGGGGGCCCAGCTGCAGGAGTGGTGGAGGAAGAGGAGGAGGTGGCTGCAGAAGAGGAGGTGGCTGCAGAAGAGGAGGTGGCTGCAGAAGAGGAGGTGGCTGCAGAAGAGGAGGTGGCTGCAGAAGAGGTGGAGAAGGCGGTGACGGCAGCAGCATCTTCGTCTTCGTCTTCATTACCACTGAATTGTGGTTCAACCATAGCCTAGAGGCAGTTGGGAAAATGAAAAAAAAAAAAAAAAAAAGAGTACAGATTAGATACAGGTAATGCAAAAAAGGCCTCAAAACAACAAAAGTAATAACACCTAATACCTTACCATTAAGATTGGTACTGGGTCCTTGGGGAAAACCAGGACTGGAGGATCTATAGCTGGTTTTCCACCCAGGGCAGCGTGCATTTCTTCAAAATAGCGCCATGTTGCAGCGGTCTCCTCCCCCTCATCTGTTCCAGCCCCAGTGGTTGGCCCCCTCAGCTTCTGTATGCAGTACACATAACTTAATCATTAAACTAATGAAGGACAATAAAGGCAGAACACCTCATTATTACTTTGGTCAACATTAGAAAATGTCATTAATACCACTTGGTTTATTTATTTACACCATACATACCACTCCGCACTGGTAATTGTCTGCAATTATTTATCATGTGTATTATGTTATAAAAACATCCACACGTACCCTGTACTTCATTTTCAGGTTTTCCCATTTTTTGCTGGCTTGTTGCCCGGTCACCCTCCCCTCCAGACCCAGCTGTTTCACTGCAACCCTATAACAAATAGCAATATATCTGTATTCATATGTATCTCGGTATCAATAGCACTGACACTGACACGGTGGATATTAAGCGAGTCTACTCACCCCCACAGCTGCTTAGCCGCAAACTTTTTCTTTGTGAATGCCTGTTGGTGTTTCACTCTGAAGGCGATCAAACCTTTGGTCTGCTCCACAGTCCCTGAAATATACCAGAGACGTTAACAAGTTAGTTAGGACAGCTAACGCGTTTGTCCAGAGCTAGGTAATGGTATCATGAGACATACTCAACAGCGGTATCAACATGAACACATCGAAGAAGAGTAAACCACGGGTCTGAAATAAACACAAACGCGACCAAGTAATGACAAACATTATCAGTATGACCGAAATATAGATTAATATCTTTGAGTATATCTGACGCCTCTGTAACCAACGTTAGCATGCTAACGGTAGCTTACATCTGTACCGGCACATCTGAGAGGAAAAAAATAAAACGCGAACATCATTCGTAGTTCTGGGTAATTTAATAGCAGACAATAAACTTATCAGCGATACACTGCTACTTATACGCCCTAACAACAACCGGTATTAATAAAATGTACTTACATTTGTGCACCTCCTTCATAGTAAGCGGGACTTGATCAGCCATCTTTTTTTTTCTTCTGGTCGAAAGTTCTGTGCTCGCAATGAATCCTGGGAAAAGTATTCTTCACTACTCCGTGAAGTGAGGGTCCAACCCTCACTACAAACGGAGTGGTGATTTTAAGGGTTGAACCGCACTTCCACTCGCACTCCAAAGTATTGGGACACCCTACACTTTCACGGGAACGCGCAAAAGCGAGTGTTAGGGGTGAAAACGAGTGGAAGTGGTAGAAATGGGACGCACCCTAAATGTTATTATCTCTGTAGTTACTTATTAACGTGTTAGTCTGTTGAGACATGGCCGTTATACATTTTCTGCTAC